>CAJNSZ010003499.1:0-11018 GCA_905329745.1 Rotaria sp. Silwood2
CATTGTACAGGGCTGAAATTTTTACCATAGCCTCCCCACTCCAAAACCTATCTCGGGTCAGGTACATGCAAATTGACTGAAATTTTTAGGGTATGTTAGGATTGTAGTGGAGAGGCTATGGTAAAAATTTCAGCCCTGTACCATGACGTTGAAGGGAGATATTCACCAAAGAAGGGGCAAAAATAGCTCATTTGGGGACCCAAATTTCTCGGTCCCGGCTCGTGCTATATCCTTAATTTTTTTTTGTTTGAAAGAGCATGTCAGGATGCATCGCCAGCCAGAGCCCTTTTTTTTTATTCTTACTTTTTTAACGGAGAAAAGGGATTACAAGTTCAATGACTCAAAAAACGCGCCAAAAATGGGTGTTTATTTCAAAAGTACTTGTATATATTCTAGAAGGAAAGCTTAATTTAAAAAAAGGACTCTGGTAGGCGACGAAGCTTGACATGCTCTTTCGAACAAAAATAAAATAAAATATATCCAATGAGTCTGGACAGAGAATTCTTGGAAACACGATCAAAAAAGTATAAACTGAGAAAAAACGAAAAACATTTTTCGATTTTTCCAAAAACAGCTGGTTTTTCGAATAGAGGTTGACGGAAATCTTGAAAATTTTTTGGGAAAAATGAAGGGTGTGGGTGTGGGTGGGTGTGGGTGTGGAGTGTGGGCGTGGGGTGGGTGTGGATGTGGATGTGGGTGTGGGCGGGTGTGGGACGGGTGTGGGCGTTGATGTGTATGTGGATGTGGATGAAGAAAAGAGACACCCACACCCACACCCACACCCACACCCCACACCCACACCCACACCCCACACCCGCACCCACACCCACACACCCACACCCACACCCACACCCCACACCCACACCCACACCCTACTATCATAGTTTCTTTATGTTGTTTTATATTTTAATTCCGTAGAAATTTTCATGAAAGACTTTTTTAATGAAAATATTTCTTTTTTCGCTAATAAAATGAATTTTTATTTTAGTTATTCATGGTAGAAAATCTCAATGCGCTAGTGTCATATTTCCGAATGAAGAATGTGTAAATAGAATTATGAGAAATCGACATATTAATATTCGAGGCCATACACTAATTGTATCACGGCAGATTCCAAGAAAAATACATTTATCTCATCAAATTACATGTGGTCTTAAAGTTGAAATATCATCAAACAGTATAAATTCAAATGAAACTTTACAAATCGATGTTACAAAATATTTTCAACAATATGGTAAAATAAACTATTATGAATATATAGGCAATAATAAAGTATACTTCATATTTGACGAGTAAGAAGCATTTTGCTGATTGAAAATGTTGACGATTAATTTTTGTTTATATTTCAGTTATGATATAGTTGATCGAATTATGCTAGAAAAAACTCAACATACATACAAAGGATTTTCTTTAACTATTGAAAAAGTTCGATTGCCGGATGACAGACGTAAGTATGTCATACAACAGTCTGACATAAAATTTGAAGAAAAACTCATTGATTATATGTTTATCTGATGATTCATCGGAGAGCATTTTTACACATTGTTTCGAATTCATAGCCTCACAACAAGTAAATCTCTATGGAATGAAGAACAGTCTGAAAATTTTTTAAAATATGACCTGTTAAGAAAGATTCGCAAACAGTACGGTAGTTTTTTGACTAGTGGAAAACCAGTTATTTATAGCAATACTATATATACTGATGCATCAAATAGACATAAGACATCTGCTGAAAATCTCTGGCAAAAGAGCTATTAGTATTAGTTATATTTATTTCAATTCTCTATCAAAGAAAAAATAAAATTGTCGTCTGTATCCTCCCGACTCTTCAATTGTCCCACTACACAGAACAATTTTTTCTGCATGTTTCAATAATAATACAAGCTTTCAGTTTGAGATTTGACTATAATTTAAGCCCTTCAACTTACATGTGCATAATTTATTTCTACTATCACGTTGTACAACTTCATAAAAACAAGGAACTATTTTTGCAGCACTTATTGTAAACACAAACGTATCTTAAAAGTATATGGCGATTGCTTCAAACTAACACTATTAACAATAGCATTTTTATCAAGTCACATTGATAAAATAATTTAAATAAGCTACGAACGGTGATCGTAGGATACACCATTCTTTCATAAGGAAAAAGTACCTTCTCCACTGTTAATTTTATAGAAGAACACATATTCCAATTAGAACGATTATACATAAACGCAAGGGGGAAAAGCGGATTCCGCCTATCCGGGATACGATGGGGATCCAAAGGATATGGAGGATCCAGAGGATACGGCAGAGATACAGAGGATACCTGTGAGACGTATAATATAATATTCGATGCAGTCAACAAAATCCACATTATATAGGATAAATCAAGGAGGGAAAGCTGAGTTTTTTAGATTTACTCAGTTTTATATCAAATATTTTAAAAAACTCAAAAAATCTCAAAATACTAAATTTCCAATCAAAGGAGATGTGTCAGAGTATGGATTTAGTGTCACAAAAAATCTGAACCGTATTTTATTATCCTGAGAATCAACATTCATCCCTGATCATTTTTCACATGTTTATTTTATACTTCATAATCACTCATTTTTTAATATCTGGGTAGGGGTGGCACTTTATCTTTACTTTACCAAGTAAAGTCAAGTAAACTAACTTTTCTTTACTTTATTTTACTTTTTTAAAGTAAAATAAAGACAAAGTGCTACCCCTGTACTTGGAGTCCCCCTCAGGGCATCGAAAAAAATGAACTTCACCAAAACAACAATTTCCAAATGTAGACACCTCTGATTTTGCCTTCACATGGAATTATAAGAGTTCGGAATTGTGTTTTCGTATACAAAACGGATTTTCTGTGAAGTTCATTTTTTCAAAATCCCTGAGGGGAGCTAAGCTGAAAAATTCACACGAAAAAATAAGTCTTAGAAACAATTTGAAACACACGTAGGTCAACTCAGTTTTTTTGTGCTAATTTCAAGTATGGTTTTTTTTCAAGTCAGACCTAGTATCTTCTATTCGAAAGTCATCGTATACTGTCCAAAAGAGTTCTCAAGTATAGTAAATATAGGACAGCCAAAATAATCATTATTTGTAGCAATATGACCCGATCGGGGAAGTATTCGGCGATTATCGCTTCGAAAAAATTCGAATGACATATTCCTGCATGTAAATTCTGATAGAGTAAAAACCTCTGCGTCGAATGAGCCTATTTTTTGGAATCAGATTTAAATATCGATGGACTTTGAGGTCAAAAACTTGTTTGTAGGGCTTTCAGAAAGTGATTCAGATGTTCCTTATTGTCCGAGAAACTTTAAAAAAATGCAATATTTTTAATCAGCACATTGAACTCTATCAAACGAGAAGTGCTTTCACGAAAACCAAGACAAGAGATGTTTTTCGATCCCTGAGGGGAACCCCAGGTATTAAAAAATGAGTGATTATGAAATATAAAATAAACACGTAAAAAATGATTAGAAATGAATGCTTGATTCTCTGGACAATAAAATTAGGTCCGAATTTTTTGCGGTACTAAATCTATAATCTGACACATCTATTTTTTTTCAAAACTCTAAATCACTCAAAAAACTCAGTTTTCAACTTTTCCCGTTTGGGAAAAAAGCGGATCCCGGAATCCTCTGTATTCTCAATATATCGCCTTTAACCTCTGTATCCATCGTAATTCATATTTCAGTTCCGTAAAAAATAACATTAAAAGTTTTTTGTGTATATTTGAGCTGCTTCAATGGAATTCATATTTGAAATTTGTTAGTAAACTATATCATGTAAAAAAAAGAAATATTTTCTACAAGAAATTGTGTATCTTCATGTTCATTCAGGTACAATCGTTGGTTCAGACGTTACCGAATATTGTATTCATGTTACGAATATGCCAACAAATGTTACTGGTGAAGATTTATCAAGAATTTTCCGAGTGGATATTGCCAATATTCTTATACGACCATATAATGAATTAAATGATCATCTAGTTGAAGATAATCGTATACAAGTTGAAGCTTGGATAAAAGAGATTGGCAGCGAGCAATCAGCACAAAAATTGGCAGGAGAAAAAAATGGATTTTATTTGCGTGGTTTCAAAATTCAATGTCAAGTTATTCGTGTACCATTGAAAATATTTGAATTATGTAGACATTTTCAACAAGGAACATGTTCATATTCAATATGTTGTGAAATGAAACATATACGATGTGTTCAACCGGTTACATGCGAAAATAATCAATGTTGGTATGGACATGATTCAGAGCGCATTACAAAGTCAATACGTCGACCTACATCACGTAATTGAAAACAACAATAATATATTTTGACATAGTTTTTATGTTATCCTATACTTTTCTAATTATATTATTTATAGGTGATGATTGCTATCGTGTACGAATAGCAAATTTTCCACCGAATGCAACACGACCAGAAATATTCAAACGTCTACAAGTGAACTCTGCTCGAATCCAAGAAAATCTTATTTTATGCAATGAATCGAGTTCGACAGAACCAATAATTGCCTATGTTATCGATCAAAAATCAGAGATTATAGTTAAAAAATTAATTCATTCATGGCACAATCAACTATTTTCGACAGATCAACCGTATAGAATGAAATGTCAGTTAGAAATCAATGTTGAATATTTCAACTCAACTATTGGAATTTCTATATCGTTAACACCACAAATTCAAAGTCGAACTCCATCGATAATTTCAAGTACTGACAGTATGAAAGTTCGTAAAGCAACAACAAGACTCGATTTACAAAACCGATTTGCACAATTAAAAATTATGAGCAATATAGACCATAATGAAGATGATCAGTCATATTCAAATATTGAACTGATGAATGAAGTGAACATAATTGAACTTCCATCTTCGTGGGATTGGGAAAATGCAACGTTATTGAAAGGAAGAATCAACGAAACAAGTCGTGTCTATTTAGTTAGCGATCAAACAGACAGAAATAAACAGGCTGAAATTAGAATCTATTCGACTATGTCCGATAGAACATCACGATTGCGTATACAACGACATCGAATTGTTCTCGAACGATTGAAAGGTAAACATATATATGTGAACCGATTACATAGAACAATTAGAATTTATAATGATTCGACTTTGTTCATTTGACAGCATGTGATTCTACATATCGTCGTATTAAATCTACTTATAGATTATTTTAAGACGATTATCATAATAGAATATTGAAAAAGATGGTTGATCATATGTTCTATTTCTAGCTGTTGAAAATTAACTTTCAGACCTCTTAAAGACAGTCTGACCTTGGTTACATGATGAGTTTGATGAACATTCTGAAATTATATTTCAAATAAAATGTAAAAATCTGATATGATTCCATTCACTTTTGTTATCTATCACGAAAAACTAATGAACTATTTAATTAATTCATGTTTTTTTTTCTTTATTGAAATGAAGAAACTAAATAATTCTTTTATTGTTTTAGAAATTGATGGAGTACCAAAATTGATCGATTGTAATTATGATACATTAACAAATAATTCGAAAATATCTACAAAACTATGGATTATAACGGAAGCAATCGAAGGTATCACACTTGATCAATATGTTGCTGGAAATGAACCTAAATTTCCAGAGATTATTAATATTATTTTACTATTAATCAATTTAGTAAAAGATATTCATGAACAAAATGTCGTTCATCGAAATCTAACGCCTAGAAATATTTTTATTCATCGTACGAATTCAATCGAAGGTGATCAATTTCATTTGAAATTAATCAATTTTGATCTTGCTCATATTGATGAGAAGAAGATCAACAGTAAGAATCAAAATATCTGGTCTCGTGATAATAATCAATTAAAAAATGATTTCTATCAAATGCCACAGTTCGAAGTAAAACCATTGAATAATAATGATATTGATGACGAAATTCAACAAATTGATTCCGAACGACAAAGTAAAACCATTGATGCAACTTTTATTTGTGCTTTACTCTTCTGGATGATTACATTACATGAACCGAAAGATTCACGAAATATAGACAGAAAAGCACCGCATGAATTAAATGAACATATTCAATTAATTCAACATGAACTAAAACGAGTAGCAGGTAAAAATAAAACTTCATTTTTTGTTTACGATCATAAATCTAAGCAATCGATTTAACTTTAGTTCGAAATTCAAGAAAATTTCATTCATTATGGAGACATCTTACACTTATATTCGATCGTGGATTTGCAAAACCACAACTACAATGGTCAATTAATGAACTTCAACATCAAATTCAATTGATATTCGAATTAATAACGAACATGAAAAATTACGATGATAGTATTCAACAATCATTGACAACTTCAATGGTATCAAATGAATTATTCATTCGTTTAGCATCATTTATCAATATAATCAAGCATCATTTTGTAACTCATTGTGTTTGGTTTGATTCCATACGTTGGTCACTAAATGAAAATAATCGATGGTCAGGTAATAATCAAATAATTCATAATGATGATATTCTTATCGTTGGAGAACATGAATTACCAATCAAATTGAATATTATTCGATTAGAAAATGAGAAGAACCTTAAAATATGTATGGAAATCAAAATGAATGAGATGAATACTGTCGAATTACCATTCGATGTATGGCGAGAAGATGAAATCGAAAATGAACTCGGAACTATTATGAATATATTCATCATGGAATTTATGAACTTTTATAATGCATTTATAGAATAGAATATCTAACTAGTAATGAAGTATTAAATTGGAACAAGAGAAAAATAAAAATAAAATCTTGAATTAATTTTTTACAACAGGTTTGTTACAAAAACAGTCGAATTTGTTACGACAATTAATATGAAAATAAGATTGATATGAATAAACATTTTTCCAAACAATTTTAACAATAGTTTAGATATGAATCTTTTAAAAGAAAACGAAACCATGATATTTTATATTAAGTCGTATAAGTCAAAATTAATTAGTAAATCATTGTTATAAAGTAGTAACACGATCAGAATAACGAAGAACTCATCTAAACTATCCCTCAACTAACCTAGGTTTGTGGAATATGTTTGCTTTTTCTAAGGATACTCTGAATTCAAAAATCGAATGCTTAGTAATATGAAAAGATGTATTATAAAAAATATTCTATTCTAAAATATCCCATCTAACCACTAAAAGTTCTATGAAAGTAATATTTATGAAGATTATTTCAAAAGTTTAGAGACCATTTTGAATTGGGTTTTGTATTTTATTGAAGATATACATTATGAAACATCACATTTATACTCAAAACTTACTGATGATATCTAACTATTACTAATCGCTTCTTCATTGACTTCACTTTGTTGAGATGAGAAGAAAAACCTAAAAAAAATTTGACTATTCAATTTCGTTCTACATAATGAATAGCAAGACGGAAGGTTGACATTATAGCTAACGTTCGATCATTTAACGTATATCTGTATTTCCTATATCACAGGAAAGTATTTTGATGGATGCATTAAAAATTTAAAGCATGAATCATATCAAAACATTCATTTTAGATTGTCGATCTGTCAACTGACTATACGAAGAGTATGGAATGTATGCATCGATGTGTCTATGGTTGAACAAAAGAGTCATATGCATATTCATCCTTACAATTGCCTTTTGTAGAAGATATATACGTATATATTAGACTAGAAATCATTGAAGAAAATCTTGGTTTGATCACATATAGGTTTATAAAAACTCAGATGCTAGACCTGTTGCGGTGCTTAGAACTGATATAGAGTTATTAGAGTACTAGTAAAGAGAGGTTGCGAAAAATCCTACAAGACAGTCTATTAATCAACGTGCCAAAGTAATCAATTGAATTTGCTTTGAAACTCACTGTTCTTACCAAGAACGGGTGTGCAATGGTCTACATCTGAAAATGCATTTCTTAACTAGTGCATGCCTTTTATAAGCTTATGCAGTTTTACTTTTCGTCAGCCGCTGCATCAGCAGTCATTATGAGTATGTTCGACAAAAAGACATGTGAGACTGCAAACCTATCGATCCAATGACACATCGGATTAGGCGAATTGCATCGTTACATTATTATATAAGTACATTGTGAACAAGTATTGAGTGATAAATATTTTTCCTATCTTTGTCTTCATATCAACATAAGCGCACACTTAGCAGATACTGTTTATTAAACCCTTTAAACCTATATACCCACAGGTCTATAAATCTAGAGCCACATACATTCTTGCTATACTGTGGATTTTTCGAGTGAATAACCCAATAATTTCTCATACACATTATAGCCAGTGAGGAACATATTGAGGAAATGAAGGGCTTCTGAACTGATGCACCCACACACCATCATTTTAGTCGGAACGAGTAGCTTTCAGCTAGGTGTTCTTAGACTTTCTATCGATGCGTCGTGTCTAGCGACGTACGTGTATTATAACTGGTAAAACATTTATATTATTCGAACTCATGATTAAGGCTGTACGAAACAAGTGAATGAAGACCTCCGAGCAAACTGATCAGCCCATATTTTAGATCTGTTTTTAAATAAAAAGAAATATTAGTTGTCAAATAAACTGTTAATAAATTATTTTAATGGCTATGAATAATAGCATAAAAAATCTGGATTTTTGTATTTGATGATACGAGTTTATCATATATACTTAGGTTCACTGATAAATTGAAATAAAAATATGCTTAAACAGCATGTTTCACTGTTGTCATGATCCAATCATAATAATAAGGCACATTGGTGTAGATATCGGGCCATGTACTATTCCAGCCACATCTATTCGTCAGCGACGCCACACCTACCTGTTGCCAATAGTAAGTCTCTGTGTTAGTTAAACGCATTCGTCTCATCAACGGCCCGCCACTGTCTCCGCGACAAATGTTGTGACCCGGATTCCCAGCACACATTTGTCCGGGATGCAAGGTATATTCTGATTCAAATATTCCTGAGCAGTTGGGGTTCGATGTTGGCATGTAAGCGACTTTGACTTGTTGCAGATATTTGGGAACTCTTAAAGTTTCAGGTTGACCGGAAGTACGACCCCATCCAATGGCCACAAGTTCTTCAGTCGCTTGTAGGAGAGAAGAATTTGGAGTTGCTAAACAAATAGGACTAACATATGAATCAAAACGAAAAGCCTCTTCGGTTGTGAGAATGGCTAGATCGTTATAGGCATTGGCGTTATAGCCTTCATGAATATAGACTTTATTGACGAAATGGGTGTCAGTTAAAGAGGTATTAAAATTCCTTGCGTGTTGACCTGCAAATAGAAATATGTTTGGGGGCAAGTAACCATGGACACAATGTGCTGCGGTAAGAACATGTCTTTGTGTGAGTAAAGTGGCACCGCAACTCGTTGATAATTTCGTTTCTGGATCGTAGGCGAGTAAGAATAGTTGCCAAGGCCAAGAGTGTGCGCGTACCGTTTCTCCATTAACAATACGTGCTGTAGCCACTTTCATTTCATTATTGAAAAAGGGCTCAATCGATGGGCAACCACATTCACAGGGCTCGTAGAGAGGACTCACAGACGAGATCGTTGAGGTAGAAAATGTGGTACTACTACTTGTATCCTTTTGCGTTGCTTTCACACCAATGGTAAAAACAAGAGCGATGCTGATGGCAAGAGCAATAATGAGAAGAAGAGCAATGATGAATAGGACGATGATTCCACGTATCATTTTTGTATGCTTTTGTTGGGGTTCTCGCGTTGAAGCACTGTTCGTGTTTAGATTGGTGTTGTTGTGTTGGACGATGTGATCAAGAGAAGGCAATCGCTGGTTTTTCATCACGGTTATACGATAAACTAAAGTAATTCCATTTAATATTTTAAATTTTAGCATAGTCATCACCAATCGTCATAGGGAAAAAGTGTATATTTCCTACGCTATATCATGAAAGCATATACTGTTTTTTACTGTTTTGAAATTCTTAGTCCTCATATGTTGTCATTGTTTTTCATTTTATAAAGGCACAATAAATAAAATATAATTGCTTATTCAGAATGAGAAAAAACAAATTGGAAAATACGGAATATGTCATTCTTGCGAGAAAAAAAACTGTCTCGATCCTGTTTAAACCTCGTTTTTTTTTGTTGCTTCAGTTCTAATTAGCTTCATTCCTGTCGTGGCGTACATGGGAGCAGTTCCATCAATTTTTAGTCTAACTACTCATCAAGTAGTATACGCTCGATCAATGAAAACTGACCAAGTCGGAAAACAGGAGTAGGCAAAGATGTCTGTTGTTTGAAAGAAGCTTGATCAAAAGTAATCGATGACAAAGGCACATATAGTGGGGAATTATAGTTAGATAGAATGCCCAGACTCAATGTTGAGAAATTTATCTTTTTCCATAAACAGCAATACAGATTCAATGTCTGATCTATGACAGAATATTTCGCTTTGATTTTTGTTTTGTGCTATTCACTTGCTAATCCATCAAAAAATTAACCGAAAAAACTTCAGCTCAATTAAATACTTAAAGCAAAAGTTTATTTTCTTGCAATAGAGTTGATGATTTTGTTGTATTTTCCCGAATACCATAGATAAACAGTAATGGCTTAAAATATAGCAGTTTTTTCACTGTTGAACATCTATCAGAATATTCTGTTCTAAGGTAAAAATTCGTCATTGATATGACTGTCAAATTTGTAGAAGAACAAGAAATCTCACCACTTTAAAGACAAATCTAGCAATCTTAAACAGGATACTCGTTTTCAGAAACTATTTTCCAGCTATTTTTGAATTTGTTACCTCAAAATGTTGCATGGTATGGTATGCTGTATTATAAGAAAAATTAGAGTTTTTTACTCTAAATACAACGTCTCACGAACAGGGCAAGATCCATAAGTGTGAATATGAGATTTTGAATTAGCTACATACCAGATTGAAGAACAGGGCATGCTGATCACAGTGACATATAGAGTTTTCCCCATGAGATCAGTCTAAGAAAAGGTACCCTACGAAGCCTTTAAAAAATTCTGATTGTGATTATATTTCTGAAACCCTTTAATA
>CAJNSZ010003500.1:0-11014 GCA_905329745.1 Rotaria sp. Silwood2
ATAAAAAATTAAAAATTTTTTTGTTTTTTTTTAAATATACTATAGTATATGTACAACTATTGATTTGTTTTTGTTCTTCTTTTCTTTGACATTGCAATGCAAGGGGAGAGAAACTTTTGCTTGTGCATTGCAATGTCAAAGAAAAAAAGAACGAAAACAAATTAATAGTTATACATATACTATAGTATATTTAAAAAAAAACAAAAAAATTTTGAATTTTTTACTTGTTATTTGTGTTGATAATGGACTGAAGATCAGTCAGAAATATTCACAATTTTCTTGAAATAAATTCAAAACATAAGAGTGATCAATGAACTCGTATTATTCGTTATTAATCTATTTAAATATATTTCATTGAACGAAATCCAAGTTTTCGAGAATGATTTTTTAATATTTTTACTGTGAAAAGAGTGCAAGGTAGTTCTGTGAGTAGTCAACCAAAAAATCACAAGATATTCAGAAAATTTTCTTTCGTATCAAACTCTGTATAGGTTTTTTCATTGATCATTTTGTAAAAAAAATTTCAAATTTCATTGAAAAATGACGATGTTACAGACAAAATATTAAACACGGTAAAATGTAAGTAAAAGTCGATTCACATACCTCAAAATGGTTATATTCTGGATCCAAGTATTAGTGTTAAAAATAATGCGAATTTAATGCTAACACCCATGCATTACTTAATACTAATGCTAATAACGCTAAAGCATTACGGTTAATTTTAACACTAATGCTTAAAGCATTAGCATTTTTGTAATACTAATGCTAATTTACCACCCCTATCACTATATTCCTATCAAAAAGAAATCTGATATCTTCTCTTTTTACGATAAATATTCTCACTATAGCATTGTCATTTCTCAATTAAATTCGGAAAGTTTTTTTTAACAAAATGATCAGCGAAAATAGTTGTGCAAAGTTGGATACGAAAGGAAATTTTTTGAATACTTTGATTTTTTGGTTGACTACCGACGAAACTACCTTGCAATATTCAGTACGAAAATTTATGTAGTTCAATCTTGTCGATGCATTTCACCACTAGCTTTAGCTAGAATGCTGAAACTTTTAGAAATGGAAGATGATGACTAGACGTATATGTGATAAAAATTTCAGCACTCTAGGTCAACAAAAAGTGTAAAAACTATCAAAAACAATTTCTCATCAGTTATTATGAAACACCCTTTAGTGATAGTAAGATTATTAATATATTAGGTTGTGGTTTTCTCGTTAAGGAGTCCAGGAGCAGAATCCGTCACTGTTGCTGGTACGTCTGCTGATTCTGTATTGAACATTATCGGTGAGGAGCAGTGACAAATATTTTATTGAAGAGAATAGAGAATCTTCTGTGTTTCTGTTTCCATCTATGTGAGTCCACTACACAGCTTGTCTTTTCACTGGCACAATGCAAAGAATTGAACAATCACTACGATTGTGGTGACACACTGTGTTGTCGTAGTTTCTCACAGATGAAATGATGATCACCCACCAGTCTTGAATATCTTCATATCTTTCATTGATTACACTTATATTGATTATCTGTCAATTCATGGCAAAGTTGTTAAACTTATGTAGACACTCGGCCATGGCGTTTCTTCTCATCGCTGCAGTTCCGTACTTCTCCATGCGACACCAATAACCTTTCATGAAGCGACAAATTGAACACATCTGAATCTTTCAAAATCTCTATATCGGAATGATTGTGAAAGGTTTTCAATATCATTGATCACTTTAGCAGTACTATTTAGTATTCTATCGAGTTCCGGAGGAAGCATTAACAGGGACTCTTCTGCTTTCCTTGATACATATACTCATACATTCATAATCATGTTACACTTAGACATAAATAAAACCAAAAATTGCTATGAAGCGAAACACACTGCTCTTTGTTTATTAAGAGAGAGTAAAACTAAAAAAATCCGACTCAACATACAAAATGATTCATCCATTCTACAGTCTAAATCCGTAGTAATTTTATCATAGAAGGTATACAATAGATAAATGATACGTCTATCATATCATGCTTGCTAAAAACCAATCGAACATACGACGACGTCACTATAGGTTTTCTTTTTCATGGTTTTACGCAAATGCGCAATACTAATTTCCAACTATTTGAATATAAATACGAATGTGTTTCGTATTCAACACAGTAACAAACATCAACAACAAAAATCTTCAACATGGTTCGTATGTCAATTGTCGTCGTGCTTATACTTGCTTTAACATTACAAATGTGTAGTATGTATACTAGATTAAAAGATATTTAGAATTTACTGAATCATCTTTATCTATTTGATTTCTCTAGTCGTCGATGTGTCTGCACTTTCATTGTGTAAAATTCCGACCGCCTCATGCTACCAAAAAGTTCTCACCTGCCAAAAAAAATGCATACATTGTGGCTATAAAGATGGCCATTGTAAAAAAATTTGGTTCGTAAAGTATTGCAAATGTACCCGTTGATTCCAACATCGACATCATCTAAAATAACATAAACTTCGTCTAAATTATTTTTTCTTTTGCACTATTTTATGACACTTTTTTATTTATTTATTCTAATAAAGCATCCAAATCAGAAAACGCACTATAAATTTATCGATGTACAAGAAATAGCAGAAACTTATGAGCTAACCTAGTTTCGGCTAATTGTCATGAAGTACTTTTGAAAAGAAAAAAGAACAACAAACATTGATATACTCCCTAGTACCGCATTTATTGTAAAACATTCAATTTGGTCTCTCTCATAACATCACTGTATTGAAAAAACTATTTTCAATTCTAAAAGGACGCATGTTAAAATTAAAAATTTTTTGTTGTCCTCAATACTTATTTAAATGAAAAACTATAGTTATAAAACTATTAGCATATAAGAAACCAAAAATGGTAATCTTACAGGATCATATAAGATCTCACTTGATTCTGCTCCTGAGATTTTGAAAGAATCTTGTTACAAGAATCGTGTAAGATTTACAATAGTATCTTATGGTAGGAAACGTATTGAATTTTACGATAGGATATTTGTACGATTTTGTAAGATTATACCATACGAGTCTGACAATATCTGATTGTTGGTAAGATTTTGTAGGATCTTATACGGTTTTTGTATGATTTCTCCACCTGGGATGTCACCTATTTGACTGATGTCGTCAATGAAAACAATGATATATTTTTGTATAATGTAAATTGACGATAAATGAATGAATAACCGACCGAATGATATTGTTTTTCTTTCTTTCTCGTTTTATTCAACATTTGTCCTTTAATATACGTCGATAAACAATCAGAAAATGTTTTTACTTGTTATAATACAGAATGCAAAATTTTAATCGTGCAGCATAATAATGTGTTTCTTTTTATATTTATTATGAAAACAAACTAAAACACATATAAATCAATTTCCAATTGAATACCTAAGTTGTTTGTGAATTTTCGAACCTTCAGAAGTTCATCATCAGACATGACATAATCCATATAATTTCATAGATCACTATAACATAAACTAAAGCAAGACAAGAATTAATAAACCAGGTAATAATGCTAGAATATGCTGCTGTTACGAAAAATTTAAATGAGGGTAGCATGTTAATGAAAAAACTGATCTATTCAATTGAAAATTGATTTATATGGTTGTTAGTTTGCTTTCATAATAAATAAATAAAAAATTATATTATGCTGCACGATTAAAAAGTTGATCTCTCATCAACATTCTACACTGATTTAAATTGTTCATCTGTTATTTCATCTGTACATTCTATTTCAATTTACAAATTCTAATCATATATATTATAACCAATATAGCTTGAATAAACATTTTGTTCATGTTTTGGTGAACATTTTTTTCTTTAAGCTTTAATCAATTGAATTGAATTCTCATCGAATACATCTAATTGATGATTTGTTTTATTTTTCTTTGTTTTTACTTACCTTTATTTAAGTTGATGTGGATAACGTAGTCGTCTGTGCACTATAAAAACGCGTATATCATGTAAAGTTTCTTTCCATAAACTAGATTCGGGGTCTTCTATTAGTTTTCCGGAAACTATTTTTTTGCACTTCACTGCGAAGGCAGCATAAAGAAGATCGAGAGGATCGTAGGGATAGCTTCTTTTGCGGCACTCACATCAAGAGAGACGTGAAGTGACGCTTTTCGTAGCACCCACATCGGCAAAGATGGCTTGTAGATATTTTAGCTTACCGCTCCATATGGCAGTAGTCGAAACTTCATTGCGTGACCAAAAAATTATATTTTCTATACCACTGTTTGGGTTCCGAAAGTCCACCTGGTTTTGGGAAATTGATTTTCTATTTCCGGAAATCCACGTGGTATCCAGAAAGTGGTATAAGGCATCATATGAGAATCCACTGACTATATTATTTCCATTTTTTATTTTGAATCTAAATATGATTAAATTATATTAGTTTCTTCGAAGGCTTAAAAACAAATATATTCAAATACCCTATATGATGTTCCAGTGTAAGTAACTGCTGTATCGTTTTGTTTGTAAATACTTCTGTAGGATCAAGAGAACAATTCAAAGACAGTTCTTCATGTGTAGCGTCGAATCTTGAAAGAATTATTATTTCTGTAGATATTTTTATTAACGTTTTCGTTTCAGATTCAACTATTGTCGTAACATCTTTTCAATATTGTTCTTCATAAGGATTAAGTTTTTCAGATTTTTGTTTTTTTGATTCTAGATGACGCTCAATACCAATTAATAAATATTGCAGTTTATGAATACTTAAACCAATTAAAAATATCAATGAATTAAATGTTTCATAAACTAAACCATGAAGAATATTGTAAAAGTCGATATGAGGTATACAAAGATTAAATGGTTTCATTTCAACAGCACGTATAAGATTTTTGATATTGAACAAAATTTAAACACTGTGAAGTCGAAAGTTGCTTTATCCATTTATCAAAGCAATTCATATTTTTACTTTTTGAAATTAACATTTTAGTATATTTATCTCTGCTCAATTCTATCTCTTCTTCATACAATAAATAAAAAAGTAAAACATTATAATTTCAAAAAATGAAATTCTTCTTTTATTGGTCATATCAGTGCTCTCACGTAATCATAATCATCAGTTATATAAACAGAAAAAGAGATATGCAAACAGAACAAAAAAATTAAAAAACCGGAAAAAAAATATCGGTGTGCAGTAGAAATGTCGAAAAGAAAAATGTCGAAACGAAAAGCATCGAAAGGAAAAAATGTAGAACGAGGGAAAATGTTTAAAAATTAATTTTAGCATGGAAAAATATCAAAATTCGAAATGAAGGAAATAGTGATGTCTCCAGTAAATGGTGACTCGCAACGAATAATTGATGTTTTATTTTCCTATAATTTCTACTAGTCTGGATTTTTCAGCACTAGTAATAGTGATGATTAATACTTGATGTAGATAAAGTGAACGAACCTGACAAAGAGTAATTATATAACTAAAGTCCTACTGCTATGGCTACAGTTGCCGCATCTTCAACAGAAGAAATTCAACCAAAATCACCAGCTATTTCATTTATTAATTTACAAAAAGGAAAACCTTTGCTAATAGCAAATGAATATATTTTCAAATCAAATAAAACAACAACTACTACTAATTATTGGAAATTTGCATGTAATGGTTGTTCTTCTAAAATTCATACAGATTTGAATGGTAAATTAACTAAAATAATTGATGAGCATACTCAATCTCCAGAGAAAGAAAATATTGAAGTTAGGGAATTTCGTGAAAAATTTTAAAAATGAGCAATAAATGAAAGAACACCTATTCCATGTATTTATGATGATTTATCATTTGCAGTTGGAAAACGAGAAACGAACATTTTTTTATTTTTTCTCTTTTTATCTCTTGACTTATGTTTTATTTCTATTACCATATGTTAGTACTAACGTACACAATAAATCATCTTTCTGTAGTCAGAATTCTCTACAACACTTTTCGACTGTTTTTCACATCAATATATTTTTTTCGGCATTCTTCCCTTTCGACATTTTTCTTTTAGACATTTCTCCCCTTCGATATTTTTCTTTTAGACATTTTCCCCTTTCGACCTTTCTACTGCCAACCAACCAAAAATGACAACAACTACCTAGGGCGAACAAGCACGGTCGTAAATGACCGTTTACGGAGGAAAACGACGACATACGGGACTCGTACACACTCTCCGTATACGATGCACGTATACGGTGATCGTATAAAAATACGTACCCAGGTCAAAAAATCGGACATAAGATCTTGTTGATCATACGAAATCTTGCAAAAATCGTACAAAAAAATCGTGGTTCATGCAATCTTATACTAAGTCGTACTATAAGAACCATCCAAGATCTTACTGTCACATAAGATTTCCTATAATCTTATAGTAAAATCTTACCGAACAACAAGATCTTTGATGGATCTTATAGTACGACTTAGTATAAGATTGCATGAACCACGATTTTTTGTACGATTTTCGTCTGATTTTACAAGATCATATAAGATCAGACGTAGGATCTTATAAGATCTTACTGTCTAATTTGTCGACCTGGATAGAGATTGAAAGATAAAGTAGCCTCCTCCGTATACGGTCCTATATGACTGCCGTACACTATAAAATAAAGGATTTATGAATTTGCAACGCGATGCAAATCCTTCTTCCGGTGTTGAAATATCTAATAAGCCCTTTTTCCAAATCATAAACAGAAAAACATTTATTATCTTCGTCATAAACGGAAAAAAGGATTTATGTTCCGTTGCAAATTCATAAACCCTTTTTTGTTTTATACACTATCAAAAACGTTTTTTCCGTTTATTATTCTGCGGATTTTTTCTACAGTGTATATGATCTTATATCACCGTGTGCAATCGTATATGGTCAATATGGTCATATACGGTTACCGTAAGGACAAATTGAGCAATTCGTAGTGGCAGCGAGTTAGCGTGATTGATCATCCAAGAAATTTAGCAGCGGATAGGCCTGCGCAGAGGTGGGGCTTGCCACAACTCACTGATTGCTTGTGTCTCTTTGTTCACATATATATTTTCCATATCTGAATCATACTTTCATTCGTATAATGCGGAACTCCGATAGTTCATATGCAGCCACAAATTATGGCATTGCTCTTCGCTAATATACGCAATTGAATGAGCAAGCTTCTAGATATATGCTGAAAAAAGTAATTTACAAAGACGCGTACGGAGCGGCAATTATGTTAGTAAGAAATACAAAATGAACAAATGTAAATAGATAAGGAAAACATGTAGTAAAAACGTAGGTAGATAGTACTATACATGCTGCAGACATATACATTAAGAAATGTTGGTAGAAGCGATAGATAATGCATAAGAAAATATCTGTACAGTAATTAGTACACACATGTGTGTTATAACTTTATTGGATTCTTATTTTTTTATTTTCGATTGTTTTAGTTTATCAACGTAATGAAGAGTAAGTAGTTTTTATTAATTTTATTACTTAAGTACTATTTTGGACTGTTTTTATCTATCTGTTCGATGAACAGTAGGTATGTTTTATTTGTCTTATTTTATTTTCTAGTTTAGATTGTGCAGATCCATCACTTCAACGACCAGTAAGTATTATTTTATTTATTTTATTTTTTATTTTAGATCATCTTAGTTCGTCATTTCAATGAAGCTATAAGTATTTTATTTTTATTTTATTTGTTTCTTTTCGGCTTTAGATTATCTGATTTTAGTAAATCCCATATGCTTCGAGCCGAACAAAACCTGCTGGTATATCGGTCGAACTATAGATCGATTAACCGCCGTTAAACTACCTAATATTCACTAGTTACCGTCGATTAATCGATATATAGTTTCTGTAGCGAGATACAAGTAATTTCGGATTTTTACGACTATAGTTTGGGCTATAGAAAATCTGATTACACCATTGAACAGAGCTCATCGAGTTCTACTTGGAACACAAATGAAACATCTGGAACATGTTTCTGGACGAATCCCCGCTAATTTTACTATATAAATTCTAATATTTAACCGATCTTTTCGTATTTTAGGACACATACTTAGAGCTATGGGAAATCTAATTATACCAATCGATAGAGCTCATCAAGTTCTACTTTGGAACTCTTTGGAACAACTGGAGCAGCTTCCTGGACGAATATCGGCTGGATTTACTCGAATATGAGGCTAACTTCACCTACTTTCCTGCAGGACGTATGGCAAGACATTAAAAAGTTCCCCTTGCAGGACACGTTTTGCAGAGTAAAGATTTCTCCTGCGTCCAGCCCGAAGGACAAATTTTTCATTGTATTCTTTAGAAAGATAAAACGCTTGTGTAAATATGATGCACCATGTCAAATATCATATATTACCAAATGGTAGGTAGTAGTATGTTATTTCCTCTCTCTTGTACTGTTCTATTGTTATTCATATTAGTATTCGATATGTGCGATGGATTTTTCTTTCGTTCTTCTCTTCTTTACTTTCTTTTCCCCTTTTCTTTCCTTTCTTTCGTTCTATATATTGTTTTCTTTTCTCTTGATACTTCACAGGTGATTTTTCCTTCTCATGTAAAAAAAGACGTTTAAAAATTTGATTAAAACCTATTTTAATGACACTATTTTAATCGATTAAATAATTTAATAATGAGTTTTAATGGATTAAATTTTGGTAATCGATTAAAATAGATTAAAAATGATTGACATCAAAATAATTCTGTCTTTCAAGGCTGAAAAATCTGACTTTAATCAGATTAAAATAGTATCATTATAACAGATTATTAATCCGAAAATAATCGATTTTAATCTAATTTTGAGTCATTTTTTTACATGGGTTCTCGTGTATCATCGCCTATGGAATTCTTCATGTTATGGATTTTTCCACTTGTTTTGTATATATATAGTAGTTCGTGTGTTGTAAGAAAGAGGACAGCAGTAGATTATTCTAGTAGTTATTGTCTTCTTACATTTCACGTGAGGATTACATTTCATATCAAACAACTAACCAATCAACGTTGTATCGAAGTCAGTGTGGATCTCCAATTCTCTGTATAGCCCATTTTTTTCTATGCAATATTCTTTCAATTCCGTCCTGCAGGATTCAAATATTATCCTGCAGGTCCTGTATCAACGAAAACATTGTCCTGCTCCTGTATGGACATAACAAATGCAGGAGAAAACAGTTTATATGCAGGGCAGGTCGTGCATCCTGCAGGCAGGACAATGCAGGCCCTGTATGGCACAGATCTTGCGACGTTCTCCGGTACAAACAAGAACGATTTAAGTAACAATATACAATACAGGACAACATTTTTGAATAATTTATTTTTAAATACTACTAAAACTGACACATGTCAAAGAATTACTAATACCAACAATATCAGAGAGAAGATTTGTGCTAACTTCTGAATGCCATTCATCGATGGAGCTAGTTCAGTTGTTGAGGAAAATACTACACACATCTTTCAAGATCCCATCCGAGTCCTTGTGGAATCTGTTTTAAACAGATTCCACAAGAAGTCGGGCAAGATCTTTAAAGGTGTGAGTAGCATTTTCCTCAGCAACTGAACTAGCTCCATCGAATAATGACATTTAAAAGTTAGCACAAAGTTTTGTTTTTAGTGAGGATGTTGGTAGTATTAGTTTTAGTGGCATCCGTTTGGTGATGGTTGTTAAGGAGAAAATGTTGGTATTCTTATATATCAAGAAAAAGTCTAATTAATTACATAATTTCCCATCATCTTTCTCTAAAATAATTTCATGAACACAATGCAATAAAATTCTTTCTTGTTCTACGTTTGCTTGAAGTAAGATCGTTGTATTTATTTAGGTTTGTCAAGCTTTAAAAACATATGGGTATGATCTCATAGTCAATGTTCGAGTAGGACAATCGAATCGTTGTAAAAAAGCTTTTTGAAAACAAAAGAAATTTATTTACTTATTTTAGTTATTGGTCGTGATCAGGAGATCCATCAAATTATTAAATTTTTATCAGAACAAACAAAAAATAATATTATCTTAATTGGAGAATCAGTAAAAATTTCATTAAACTATTTAGTCTATGTACATGAATGATTATTTATTTGAATAGTATCGGGAAAAGAGCTATTGTTAAAGGTTGAGCAGAATTTATTGCTTATCAAAATATTCCTGATATATTACCTCGACGCTTAATTGCATTAGATATGACAGCATTAAGTAGTAAGACTTGTAGTAAAGATTGAATGATTAAAAAAATAAAATATGTTAGATAACACAAATCATCCTGGTGTATTTGAATAATGTTTTAAATTAATTTTAAAAGAAATTAAAACTTTAAATGGTAAACTTAACGGGTGGTTCACAAATAGCTGCCCTCTCAGTAGTTTTCAGATTTCTTCTCTATTATCCCTTTGATTAAAACGTTCTTTTTTATCGAAGCATAGCGCTTAAAATTCTCTACAAAATCATATATGGCTAAATCCTAAAACTGTTTTAGATATACTTGAAAAAAGATAAAAGATAAAGACATGCAAAAGGTAACAAGCTGTGCATAATGAATGGCCACACTTTGTATCTAGTTTTTTCATCACAAACTTCGCCATATTAGAAAAGCAAAACATACCAAAAGATGCAGCTTGAAAAGCTCTACAAATTATTTTAGATCACCTATTTTATAGTTACCCTTTTGTTTTAAAAATGGACAAAATTTTGAGCGAGCAAATTTCGGCAGTACGAATATGGTATATTTTTTTGATACAAGATGAATTCGTTTTTTTCTCATACCCTCTTTTTGTGTACTCAAAAAGTGAGTACACTCTAGAATCGGTCAGTGTGTCCGGCCGTCCGTCCGGCCGTCCGTCCGTCCGGCCGTTAACACGATAACTTTTGAAAGGAGAGTCCAATCGCGATGAAATTTTCTACACAGTTCAGTCTTAACAATGTCTCAGTCGAGTTCGAAGATGAGCAGGATCCGTCAAGAAATGGCTGAGTTATCGAAAAAATTGTCATTATTGAGAAGATCATCCCTGAGGGGGAGTACAGGGATTTTTTCAAAAAAAATATTTTTC
>CAJNSZ010003501.1:0-11008 GCA_905329745.1 Rotaria sp. Silwood2
GTAGTAGTTTTGTCTTTTGGATGGGCACCACCCACCCACCCCGCCCACCCAGTAGATAAATCACTCATTGAGATTATTCGTAATCTTTACAGCATTTCAAGTATCATAGGTACAAATATAATTTTTTATTATTATTAAGACTGGTTATTATTTCCAATGTATGATGAAAAACAAAATATACACAAACAAGATGAACGAAAAATTGAATGTTTCATATTTTTTAATGAATATTCGGTTAATTAAAAATGAGAGCTGAAACTAAATTAGTTAGTCCATCACCTTCAATTGGTCATTTTAGATGATACACATCGTTTGGTTACAAGTCTTACTCGCAATATGTGTTCCACACTCCAATTGCTACTTTATTATTTCATCAATTATGTACCTGAATCAGATTGTTTCGCACAGCATCTTGTGCTCCACTCAACAAGCAACACTGATATTCGTGTGTTCATGCTACAATATTATTTCTTTTCATTAGCATCAATTGTTTAAAGTTCAGTTGTTAGGTTACTGGTCTTACAATCAAACAGCTATATAAAACCTTGTGCAAAATGATTCATTTTCAAAAATAAAACATGCCAAAAATCAAAAATGTAATTCATACCAATCGGTAAGAAGTCCTCTACCAGACAGGCCATTTACCATTATCGGTTGTAATTCTGCTGTGAATAACAAGAGGGGCATGAGTCGTAAAATTTTGTTTTTCTTCATATAACACACTATCAAAAAGAATAGGAACAACAAAAGCACCAAACGATATCTACCTGAATACTTATACCTGCTAAATCATTTGCGAACTTTCTTATCTTCATTTTAAATCGAAAAAGGTGTAAGTAAAATTAGTCTTCATGTTCACATTTTAACTTCTAGAATTTTTATATTCAATTTTTATCTATGAACGGATCTTGTTTTGAATAGCTTAGATAATAGTAATGATTCCAATTTAAACTCTTCATGCACAGATAGTAGAGATTTACTATGTATTCAAAAGTCAATTAGATCAAGAACAATGATCGAAATATCAATTATACAATAAGAACACAATGGATCGGATATTTCAGAAAAAATGAGCAATTATTAAGACTAAAGAATTCTAATGGAAAAACAATAATAATAATATGTATAACCACAATAGAAACAAATCTGAGTAAATCCATAAAGAAATTAGATTGGATATTAGCCTTCTTTAGTGTTCCTACCAAGAGAGGCGGCCTTTAGTTTAAAAAAGATTGAATTTTGAGATTTATACACAGTTGAATAGTATGGCTAGTCGAGTTTCTAACACAACGTGATTTGTCAGTTTTACAATTGTTCTTGAGTGTTTTACTTGTCTTTTTCTAAAATATTTTGGTAAAAAAAATGTTTTTTTTTCACTATACGTTTGTCATTCTATTACCATCGATATACTTGTTTCAACAAGAAAAACAAAATGAAGTGCGATTGAAGATTTTTTTTCTCAGAACAGACGTTATTTTTCCAATCTAATGAAATATACTCATTATTAGGTATTTGGCTAATGTGACGTTAGTTCTTATTTCTCTTTACAAGACGACAGAAAGAAATTTATCATTCAACTCGTGTACACAATATTTGTTATCTTTCTAGTCGTACTTGTTGCTACTCTTCTGTTCTACATCAAACAAAGATATTTTACATTGACTCGATCTTTTCTTTGGAAACTTACTTTAGTTGAGATTTTTCAATGGTATGCCGTTGCCATAAATATATTTAATATTGAAGAGTCGCTTCAGCGACGTTTATCAAGTATGGTTAGGAGCCTGACGGGTGATTATCGTCAGCCAAGTCGACGATATTGAACCTATCATCAATCGTCCGGAGATTTATGATCAAGGTAGTATAGTAACCAGAATATTCAATATTCTCATTCCACAAAGTCTTCTATGCATTAGAGATTTCTTGAATTCAATGTCAAGCAGTAGCTATAAAAGACATCCGTCACGAAGTCAAGAATCGATTCTTTCATGTGTTGATCAACTCATTGACAATGGTGCACGAAAACGATTGATCATATTCATACGGATGTAGTTCGAGAGTATCAAGATACCATCTTCAATACCATTGTACACAAAACTACGAGATCAAGAAAGCTCTGCGATACTGGTTAGCTACTATATTCATCGTTCGATGCTCACCGAGAATCTTCTCGATTATCTATTTGAAACTGAATTTTCGATATTAGCGAACGAGAGGAATGATCAAGTGGCATATCAATCAAGCCATCAGCTAGTCGCATCATCAATCCACAATAAGTAAGAAAAACAACTTTTACTCAATTATATTGAGGACTCTATTATCTGTTGTAGATCTCAATCAAGATGAAGTCATCGATGACATGTTAAAACTGCTCATGTCCAGCTGTGAAACCACTTCTACAATTTTGTCTTGATTGATGTATCTACTTATTTGACATTCTCAAGTGCAACAGCGAAACACAGAATTGACCGAAACAGATCAACTAGATGAATTGCCTACATTTGACGAGTCTCATTAGTGAAATTCTTCGGTTTTGTTCGCCAATTGATGAAATCGTTTGGACGTTCACAGTCAATACTCAACTGCCGAACGCTTATGTTCGCTTATCTTGAGACGACCAAGTGTCCAATCCCTGTCATACTCTCGTTCGAGATTCGAGATATTGCTTCATCGATCCCGATCTCTTCTATCCGGAAAGACTCTTAATTGATGACAAATATCATTCTTCCTTGGCATGAATTGCATTTCGAATGACTTTTGAAGATAATAGATCTCAGCTCTATGCTGGTAAACATCGATTCAGAATGACGATCATGTCTAAACATGTTGCTGTCACTTTATTTCCATTGATTGACAACGTTGTCGAATTAACAAGCCACAAAAACGTAGTTTTGTGACTTAGAAGTCAGTCAGACAGTCTGATTATGAATCTTGAAGAGGATCTTTCAAAGAAAAAAAGGAAATTGAAAACTCGAGAACTCATTCTGTTTATGAATACATGAGTGCATGCATCTGAGATAGAAATAGAGTTTTGAATATCTGCCATCAACAATCTAAAACGAAGAAAAGAATAGACTACTGAGAAGTTATTTGTAAAGCCATAGAAAACGATTCATCAAAGAGAAAGTGCCCTTATGATAGTGTTATACGAAATAAACAGTAAAAGAATGATCCTTGGTTGATATCTTCTCTATCTATAACCTTGCTATCAGTAAGATTACAGAGACTTCATGTGGAGCTATTTTATGACAAGATGCCTTTCTTCCCTTATTTTAGATTGAATATATGACAGCCAGCTTAGATATGAGGAACAAGGTGGGTATGGGTGTGCGCTCTGTTTCTGCGAGTTCACATCTTTCAACATAAGTATAGTGAATCTCCTTGAGTGAAATAGGATAATAAATAAAAACAAGTGTATTACCAAGCTTTTTAAAATGAAAAATTGATGAAACAAGAATCATTATGCAAACATCAATTACTATTGGCAAAATTTTAAGCAACTAAACGAATGAATCATGTGGACGAATTGACGAAAGTATTAATCAGCACAAGGAAATGATGAAAGATGACGAGAAGAGGATTGTAACATGATTTAAAAGATCAAATTTCTTTTCTTTTTTCACAATGTTTTTTTCTGTGTTATATCAAGTCTGAGAGGACAAAAAATAAAGAAAAAAAAAGAACCATGGCATCATCTCGAAAAATGTCAAAAACAAAAAAAAAGATGAAGGAGTGATTGTGAGTGAAAATAAATATATGGTTATGTATAGAAACTCCAAACAAGAATGATGCTAATGACTGTGATAGAACAGTATGTAATAAAGTAGAAAACAGCCAAAACATAAAAATAAAAAGTAAACATCTACAAACGTATGATGTTTCAAAAAAAAAAATATACACAAAGAGCAACGCAAAAAGAAACAAAGCAAGAAAAAAAAACACAGAACATAGAATAAACTCACTGCCAGATGTACGTGTAACACACATAGAGGAAATTTTTCAAAAAAAACAGAAAGAAAAAAAAACACATTATTTGATCGTATCACTGTTTATACACTCACAAAAAAAAAACGAAGGACAATACAAGTCACTGTTCTTTCATATATAGTATTTTTCTTTTCTCTATCTGAGTGGTCGAAAAATGATAACTATTTAAAAAATTTTAAAATAACTAAAAGAAACAAACAAAAATCATAATGAAACTTTCTTTTCTTATCCCCAATGATTATGTAAATGAGTTTGTAATTGAAATTGTTGTTGTTGATGTTCAGTTGGATCATTATTACTATGTTGAGATGAACTATCTTCACCATCATTCATTTCATCTTCTTTTATATTTGTTAATAAATTATTTGTTAAAATCGATAATGAAGTAAGTTGTTGTGATGAATGATGTATTAGATTTGTATTGCGTAATTTTTGATGAACTTTTCCATGACGTTTACGTTCATCGGATCGAGCAAAACGACGACCACATGTATCACATGAAAATGGTTTTTCTAAACGAAGTAAAAAAAACAATAATTTTATTTCTTTTCAATTTATTTAATTTGTTTTACCTCCAGTGTGTGTTCGAATATGTGTTGTTAGATGATCAGATCTTGAAAATGCTCGTGCACAAATTTTACATTGAAATGGTTTATCACCTGTATGAATTCGAATATGTCTATCAAAATAAGAAATTTAGTATAAAAAGAAAACAAAAAAAAAAAAAGGAATATTCTTATTTATACCTTGTTAATTCATCTGATCGTGAAAATCTTCTTGGACATTGATCAATAGGACATGGAAACGGTCGTTCATGTAATGGAGTTTTTGATGGTCGATTTGTATAATTTCTTGGTTTAATAAAATGATTTGCTTGAACATTACCATTTATCATTGGATAATCTTGTGGTTCATCTTTAACGCATGATGATGATGATTGAAATGTAAAATTACTAGGTTGATTTGTTGTCCAATCTGCACCATTTATATTCATTGTTGGCATAAAATTATTTGATGTTGGTGAAGATTTAACAGAATCATGATAGGAAGGAAGTGTTGATTGAGATACTGATGTTTGTGATGTTACATATGGAGCATAATGAGACTGTTCAACATAATTCATTGCTGATTTATTTGTCGTTGATGATGATGAAGATGCTGTTGCTACTGTTGCAGTATTCGATGGATCAATACTATAATCAGTAACAACTGGATTTGATGTTAATAATGTACGAATTTGATCATTTACATTTGGTGTAGTAAGAACATTATTATTATTGTTATTGGTATCATTTATAGTTGAATTTTCAATTGATGATTGTATTGATAATGAACTAGTTGGAGATGTTTTTATATGTGAAATAGGTTGTATTTGAAAATTCAATGAAACAGGTTTATTTTCATTAATTAAACTACGTGGTAACTGCATTGCTGATTTATCGTCGATATTTGCTGATGATGACGATGATGATGATGTCGGTGATGCATCTATAAGTTTTTTTATTGTTAAATTATTATTAACTACATTCGATGGAATAGATGATGACGATGATGTTGATAATTGATTTGCTGAACGATTTTCAATTTCAGTTGATGTTGCGGCTGATACAACTGATGTTGTCGGATTTTGAGAAAGTACTTGAACCGACGATGATTGTGTCTCTAAAACATATAAATAACAATCGATTACAATTCAATAATATAATCTTTCATGTTCTTTTTTTGTCTTTTCGACTGACAGCAAAACTTTTTGCGTTTTTTTTTTTGAATGAATAACAGCAATTCAAATAGTAAAAAAAAAAAAAGACGAGTAACTCGTCCTTGTTATGCTAAGAACCTGTGTCAACAAAAGCAACAAACTAAGCATAAAAGCACGTCCTTTTACAATTCTTTTTCTCATTCTCTCTCTCTCTCTCCCTTCTTCTTTCATAAAACTGCTCTATATATATATATATTTGATAGTGATAATATAGTTCAACATAGATGTCAAAAACAAAAAAATTTACTTCGAAGATTTTTATTTTAAATTACAAAGAAATTTTCAAGATGATCATCATTTTCAAATAGCAATACTTTAGTAAATATTAACAGTACAACTAACAAATAAATGCAAACGTATTATTATCAAATAACAACTGTGACATGTTACTTACACCAATATTCGGACGATAACAACTGACTGCGAAACTATCACTAGACTTTCTCATAAATACTATTCAAGTTATGTGTTGTTAATTATGACCTCTATCAAGGATTACTTTCTCTTTTTTTTTTTCTTGTCACATAACGAAAATAGATATATAGCTGTTGACTTGATACAGATAATCTTTACCTCTATTTGTCTTTTTTTGCTAATATGATTAGATATGTATTCAAAATGATATCGAACCAAAATAGGACATATAAGACAGTAGTAAATCTTTCTCAAAGTTTGATGAATGACAGGTAACTGATTGAGAAACTAACTCTGTTCTTCTGAATCATATACATAATTATATGCATATATATGTATATATACATAGTAATACAAATAAGGATGAATGTACTCGATGAAACCATGCGAGAATATGTATATATAAAATAAGATAACAAAGCCTTGAGCATGACAGACACACACATACACACTTGACGACTAGAAGTTAGTATAATGGAATGATAGTTATAACTTAGATAACATAAATTAGTCAATATCGACATTTGACATTTTCTTACGACAACTCTCGGTCGAATGTCGTTACACTTCTTTACAGTTGATAAAACTGTATTAGTCATCAGTTGACTATCATTATATCCGACCGTTAAGTACGGATCAAAGTACCGTATGACAGTAAAATAAACTTTTTCCTTTTATTACTTAATGTTAAAACCGCTACATAGCATTTATCTTTAAACAAACTTAAAAATATGTCTAGGAAATAAAAGGAGAAAATTCTTATCACTATAGAAAACAAAAAAAAAAAAAAAGAACCCAAGAATAGGAAATATTTTTCTATTTTTTTTATGTGTAGTAAAAGAAAAACATGGCATAACTGAACCGGAATGATGGAGGCGAACGAGAAACTGTTTATGTATGCAAATATTAGAACTATGCAAAAATTTTTTTCTATTTTGTTTTTAATTTTATAAATAACATCAAAATAAATGTTAAATAAAAAAAACAAATCTATTTATCTTACCCGATAATGATGCCGTATGCATTGAAGTTGGAATTTCATAAAAAAATGTGCTATTTTTTGTACAAGTATTTGGTGTATTAAGTACACAGGGTGTTGTTGGTTCTTGAGATAGAGTACCATTTATAACAAGCATTTTTTCGCCATTAACAACTGATGATGTAGGTTCATCAGTTGATCCTGTTGCACTTGTTGTTGTTGAACTTGTTTTTGTTAGATGAGGATGATGATTCATTCTTCTGACAAAGGTAAGCATCACTAATTATTAGGTAAAATCAATAATAACATCCGAAAAAAAACAAAACACGTGCGTTTATATTCGTCTTAATATGATATAATTTTACGCAAAGTGCATTTCATAGGTATTTTCTTTTTTATATACGTTCTTCGACAACAAAACAAAAACGAGAGTCAAAAACGATGATAAAAAGGTAATGATTGACTTTGAAATAAAACTAATAATACGTCATACAACCTTGTCTTGAAAGGTAAATAATACGTAGGCGAACACAATCTGATTGAATATAAATGAGCAATATGTGTCGCGTGTATTGTTGTCAACTATTAAATAAACTACCTGATCAATAAATAAATCTAAAAGAAAAATACTTTATGAAACAAAAGAATAAGAAAACGTTAATAAAAAAGAAAAGAAAAGAAAAGAACAAAATAATAATATGAATCCATACACCTGTTAGATTAGTGATGGTATGCTATTCATCTTAAAGAGTACATTAAGTTTCTTTTAGTTTTATCTTGACAATGAGCTTCATTTTTCTTTTCATAATTCTTTACGAACATTAAAAAAAAAAACAAATAAACGAAGATTGATAAATAGAAAAGAAATCAAGCGATGAATGCTTTATATTTAATTTACAATTTTTAAAAAGTAAATTCATTAGACGATGATGTCGTGATGAAGACAAAGAAAAGAAAAAAAAAACCTAAAAATTGAATATAAAAGTCACATCAATTATAATCAATAAACATTCTAGATAATTAGTTATCTCATTCAATGAATAGAACAAAACAAAGAAGAAGAAAATGAGAGAAAATAAAAAGACCCTGACATTTGTTCGTACTATTGTTTCAATCTGCCATCATCGCTTTTTGTTATTATATATTTGATTTTAAAGACAAGAAGAAAAAAAACAGAACGAAACAAAAAAAAAAAAGTTAAATTATTTTTATTATTATGAAAGAAAAAACGAACCCAACATTACATTGAAACGAACTTATTCATATATACATAGACACATAAAAAAAAAAGTAATTCTTATTATAAACTTGCGTTTATCGTCGTCGATGACGACGTTCGTTCTTCGCGATATTTTTCTGCAACAATAGCATACACAGAGACGGAAGAAAAAAAAAAGTGCGTTTGCGTCTTACTATGTTCTTTACGCGACTAAAAAGGAAAGAAAAAAGAAAGATTGTAAGAAAAAGAATCATCAGTGCAGATAGCACACAAAGTGCCTGAAAAAAAAAAGAGAAATTTACATAAGAAAAGCTAATTTTTATAATGTTTTTTTTTTCCAGACGTCTACATGGATATTAAACATTCAAACATAACACATGTTCACTTGTTTTTTTCTCTTTTAACTAAAATTTATAGTATTCTTCAATGAATATTACTTTTTAGTTAATGATGAAATCTAATAGAGAGGTAATTTACAAAAAGAAGGAAAAAAGAAGCCGCCGGAATTCACCTTCATTTATTTTTCTTTTCGAAAAAAGAAACAATAAGCTTGATTTATACATTACATATTAATTCACTCTATTGATCAATTACTATAGCAAAAAATTTTTTCTTATTCTTATTTTTAGAAACAGAAAAAAATTAACTAACGTATATTTTATTGGAAATAATATTAAACTAATCACATATTTCTTTAAACATCTGACATCTATTGACAAACGCCCGCCATTCATAACTTTCTTCAGCCTTTTTGTTTTTAATTACACTTTGATTCTGTTGGTATACATATACATACAAACTGACGAATTTGTTCACTACAATCGTCTGAAATCAAGATATATATAATATCATTTTCTCTGCTAAACAAATCGTATTGTACAATTTTTTTTCTCTTTAATCAATGTCGCAAACAACTGCTGCGGCATCTAATTCTGGCTTCTTTCCAGGTTATTTCAATGGTAATGGCAATAATCAACCACCACCCGTACCTTTAATGAGTACAATGACTATACCACCTCCACCACCACCACTGCCACCATCAGATTGTTTACAACCACCACCAGTTCCTCCGTCAACATCTAGTTCTGTAAGTTTTCTTTGCTAAAGAGCAAAAAAAAAAAACAAACAACACAGAAAAAATAATTTTTCACTTTCAATTTAGAATGGTGATTTATCTTTTCCACCTCCTCCTCCTCCAGTTTCGACATTACCAAAAGTTGATACAAGTATTCCACCACCATCAGTAACATGTCCTCTCGATGTTTATCAAACTTGGGCATTGCAATGGTCATTCTTTCAACAAGCACAACAAGCTGCTGCTTATCAAAATCAACTTTATCAATCATTTACAAATCAACAAAAACCAACTCCACCATCTCCAAGTCCTGTACCACCAGTTAATAATAATAATAATAATAATATATCCAATGGTTTTAATTCGCAACAATCACAACAACAACAATATAATAATAATAATATGAATACAACACCACCAAAATGGCAATCAACAAGTAAAAAAAATCAACGTTATTATTCATTATAATATTTTTCTTTTCGTTTTATTTAGATTCATCGCCAACATTTCGACCAAGACAAGTACAACAATCATATCGTGCTCGTTTTCCAGCAAATAATAATAATAATAATAATCAACAATTTCAATCATATAATAATGTTCCACCACCAACAAATCTTTCTCAGCAAAAACCACAACAATCCGGTATACGATTTCAATTAAATACACGTCCTCAAACAACAAATAGAAGTGGAAGACGAACACGATTTTCTTCACCACCTAAACAACAAATGACATCATCCTATCCAACACCAATGCCTACGCCACCTGATAATCGTAATGATGATACAATCATGGATACAACAAATTCAAATGAATCACGTCCAATAATGAGTGCTATTGAAGCATTTAAAGTAGCTTGTGATAAACAAAATTGGCCAGATTCATTAAAGTAATTTTATTGAAAATAAAAAATAATAAATAAATTTTTATTTTTTTCTTATAGAAAATATTGGCAATCAATTGAAAATCGTTGTACAACAAATCTATTACGTTCTCAAGCTCATGAATGGTTACAAGGTGTTCTTGTTGATGCATTTCAAAAGAATATTGTTACAACTATTGATTGGCTTAACAAACCTATTCCTGAGTAAGTTAAGAACTTAAAAATGAAAAAGAATTTCTAAAACCTAAAGTTGATTAATATAGATTTTTATTCTTACTGAACATTTAAAAAATGTTGTGTTCGCTTTTGCTTACAGTCAAATTTGATTTCGTAATGAGAATAGTTCTTTGTATAAAGGATATCAATATTGAAAATTCTATTATGCCAAAAAAAGTAGATTAAAGTTAAAAAGATTCATAGACAAGAATCTTCCTAAGCTTCATTTAGTCTCAAAAAGGGCCTATCTCTAATGATTTCAAAAACAATATAAAGCTTGGTAAAAGGGTTCCTATAACTGATTAATTGCTTTTGAGTCGAGCTCAAGAATGTACTTAGGGGTACTCAAAAGTAATGGCGGTCGCATCTCAATTTCGTATAGAAGGCTTGATGAAATTTTCTGTTTTTATGAGACGATAGAGAAAATGAAGCTCTATTTTTCTGTGCTATTTCATCCCTATTCAGCTGGTATCATA
>CAJNSZ010003502.1:0-11005 GCA_905329745.1 Rotaria sp. Silwood2
TAGATTGTATTCATATAACATAGAAATTTTATGGAGATTAGGAGTTCTGTAAGAATATATGAAGAAAACAAACGAGAAGATTTAATATTCGAAGTCACTTCACCAATATCTCGTAGAGATTCCAAGTTACCCGACGAGGGGCGGCAGAAAATATCTTCACATTCGTTTTGAATTCAACGTTCAATTTTTAACATGACACCACACCGTTGAACTCATATTCTATGAATAGCCACAACAACATCTGTGTTCAAATTTAATACATAATTTCAAGTTAGCCATCGCAAGCATAGTGTGGTTGATAACTACCCAGAAGCTGAATGTTCTTAACAAGCATCCTGTTCAATCTATAGTCAACACTTTGAATCAAAATTAAACATTGTGATCTAATTACTAATTACATGACAAAAGAATATCAGCAACAATCTATCATCCCGTGTATACCATTAACCATGAGACAAAACTTCTGTATTTATTAAGAGGAAACAAATCAGCGCCAAAATGAATAGTTCTAATAATAACTCTATTCAAGTATGCTCAGCCACTTGCAAGTAACCGTTGTATGTTTCTTAAAAAGAACAGTCCATACATTAGGCGAACATTTTTAATTAAATATCTCTTCAAAAAATTTCTTCGGAACAAATTCTACTACATCATTTACCCATCCGATAATGAATACGTCATAAATGAGTAGTTTTAACTAGGATTTTCTCTATAACTATGTAGCATATCAAGAATGAAATGTGAAAGTTCTTTAAGTAGTATTAGATCACAAAGTCAATGAATCATTTTAAAAATAGTTTTGTTCAAATATATCAAACATTTGAAAGCAAAGTAGGTCTCTGAATCACATAATTGAGCATCATTTTACAAATTAACCATTCCAACCAGTAGCTTTTTGTTCATATATATGATTACCATTCTATCAAAAATATAATGACAGGTCTCACAATGAAGGTCCACCTAAAAAATGCATAGCAGTAACAATAGATCTAATCGTTTTCACGCATATCTAAATGAAAAAATCAACTACAAGCATCATGTTCGAGACTTGCACAGTAAGTAAATCATTCTCAGCAGAGTAGTGCTCAATTATTTTACTCTCTAGCAATTGTTGATCGAAGAACACAAGATTGAACAGCATATGACATATGAATTACCTTAACGAAAATCGTGTTCAATTATTTTTATTTCTAGCAATCCATAATATTAGAATACAAGATTGAACAGCACATGCCATATGAAGTATTCTAACTAAGGTCTTGTTCGGTTATTTTACTCTGAAACAACCAATAACAGTAGAATACAGTAGTAAACAGCGTTTACCAGGTAAATTATCTTGAAGAAGCCCGAGTTCATTTATTTCGTTTCGATACGATCGTTAACATAAGAGCACATAATTGAACAGTGCATGCCACATGAATTATACTAATTAAGGTTGTGTTTAGTAATTTTACTGTCTAGTAATCGATGACAGTAGAATACAAGATTGAACAGCAGACGGCATATGAATTACCGTAAAGAAGGTCTTGTTCGGTTATTTTACTCTGAAGTAACCAATAGCAGCAAAATATAGTAGTAAGCAGCGTTTACCAGGTAAATTATCTTGAAGAAGCCCGAGTTCATTTATTTCGTTTCGATTCGATCGTTAACATAAGAGCATATAATTGAACAGTGCATGCCACATGAATTATACTAAGGAAAGTTGTGTTTAGTAATTTTACTGTCTAGTAATCGATGACAGTAGAATACAAGATTGAACAGCACATGGCATATGAATTACCGTAATTAAGGTCTTGTTCGATTATTTTACACTGAAGTAACCAATAGCAGTAAAATATAGTAGTAAACAGCGTTTGCCAGGTAAATTATCTTAAAGAAATCCCAGTTCATTTATTTCGTTTCGAGGCGATCGTTAACATAAGAGCACATAATTGAACTGTGCATGTCAAATGAATTATACTAAATGAAGGTTGTGTTTAGTAATTTTACTGTCTAGTAATCGATGACAGTAGAATATAAGATTGAACAGCACATGCCATATGAATTACCGTAAAGAAGGTCTTGTTCGGGTATTTTACTTTGAAGTAACCAATAGCAGTAAAATATAGTAGTAAACAGCGTTTGCCAGGTAAATTATCTTGAAGGAGCCCGAGTTCATTTATTTCGTTTCGATACGATCGTTAACATAAGAGCACATAATTGAACAGCACATGGCATGTGAACTATTCTAAGCAAAGTCTTGTTCGGTTATTTTACTGTGAAGTAACCAATAACAGTAGAATATAGTAGTAAACAGCGTTTGCGAGGTAAATTATCTTGAAGGAGCCCGAGTTCATTTATTTCGTTTCGATGCGATCATTAACATAAGAGCACATAATTGAATAGTGCATGTCAGATGAATTATGCTAACCAAAGTTATGTTCAATAATTTTGCTTTCTAGCAATCTATGACATTAGAATACAAGATTGAGCAGCAATGGCAAAGGAATTACCGTAATTAAGGTCTTGTTCGATTATATTATTATCAAGTAGCTAGTGACAGTGAAAGTCATGATGGAATATGGAATGACTGATGAATTATTTGAAGATTCTATTCTGATAAGGCTTCTAATGAAGCCAAGAGTTGGCTTGGTTTACATCAATGATGATGTTTGAGATAAAGAATTAGTAAGACACTGATCAGATTCAAATAGTTCGTTGAGCTTTTCTTGACAACCAACACCTTCTGACATGCTAGCAAGTACATAAAAATAAAATAGCCACATTTGCAGTTGTTGAAGTGTACTGACCAAATTTGTTATTCAGTTTGAAATGAAGTGTAATACTAGATCTGGTGATTGACTATCAAATGAATGGTGAATTACTCTAAATACGAATTCCTTCAACTATTCTTTTACACTGCTAGAAAAACCTCATAGCTCTTGATGGTGAAGTATTACACCACAAGTATACAACTTCAAATAGGATATGATTCAAACACTTAACTCATTTCAGAATATAACATGAGTATATGCCATCTGACAGAGTGCGCATGAAATATGAATCATTTTCAGTACGGATCTCTTCAGCTATCTTATTTACTTCAGATTGGCGTCGAAAGTTATGGAAGATAATGCGATATGACGAGATAAGTAATACAGATCAACAACTGTTCCCTTCAAGTATATCACTTACTCCGAAGTGAAGAATGCCAGCCGATCTTACCTACAGAAATCACTGGAAAAACGAATTATGCTAACGAGAGCTCCATTCAAATATATCACTCGTTTCGTATTGCAGTGTGTCATTCGATCACATGAACAAATATTTCGTGGCAAATGAGTTGTTATAAGCAGGGTTCTATTCAAGTATTTCACTCATTTTGAAGCGAATTATATCACTCTATCACATCAGCAAAGATCTCTTAACAAATGAGTTATTATAACCAGGGTTCTATTCAAGTTTTTCGCTCATTTTGAAGCGTATTATATCACTCTATCATATCAGTAAAGATCTCTTAACAAATGAGTTGTTATAAGCAGGGTTCTATTCAAGTTTTTCACTCATTTTGAAGCATATTATATCACTCTATCACATCAGTAAAGATCTCTTAACAAATGAGTTATTATAACCAGGGTTCTATTCAAGTTTTTCACTCATTTTGAAGCGTATTATATCACTCGATCACATCAGTAAAGATCTCTTAACAAATGAGTTATTATAAGTAGGGTTCTATTCAAGTTTTTCACTCATTTTGAAGCGTATTATATCACTCTATCACATCAGTAAAGATCTCTTAACAAATGAGTTATTATAACCAGGGTTCTATTCAAGTTTTTCGCTCATTTTGAAGCGTATTATATCACTCTATCACATCAGTAAAGATCTCTTAACAAATGAATTGTTATAAGCAAGGCTGTGTTCAGTTATATGGGCGGAACAAAAATGAAATTACATTCAACTAAGACTATCGAGATACCTGTCTTATGATTAGCATGAACAACGGCTTTGTTAAGATATGTCACTGTTAGGGGTCAGTTACTAAGAACGTCAGTCATTTTGTAATATCCATGGTGTGAATAACTTGAATTTATGTTTAGTCATGTTCTTCCAACTTGTACCAACACTTTTTGATAGCAAATAGAAGGTTTCCTAAGAAGAAAACTTAAGGGCGTAGAGAGATATCGAATTTGCATGGAATCATCCTTTGCCATTAATACAAGAACATGCGTTGTCAGAGTGAAAATCGTTCAATCACCATCTTCGCTTGCAAATCCCTCAGTATTAGTGTTAAAACTTCATCAGAATGATCTAAATGATGTATTTATTCATTATTAACAACGTATACAACATACCCAAGCAGACAATAAAAAGCATACGATGGGTGCGACAGCACTCGAAAATGTGAAATAGATATTCTTTTGTTCGTTCTGTTTTGATTTTGAGCTTTTCGGCAGCCGTCGAATTTCGAGCACTCGGATATTGTGTACTATCGAAGTCCCATGTTCGACTCCTAGAGGAATATTCGATCCATCGATACCAATCGAAGTTTGGAGTACTCGAGCAAAATAAGATATTGAAAGAACCCTATCAAGTGCTTCTGTTGATTCATCAAATGATAGCTAATGCTATCATAAAATTGACAAGGATAGATTATGCACCGAATTCTGTTGTCCTATCCCGTTATTGGATCCAAGCTCTACAGTCGAATACTAAACGGCCGGATCTGAGTTTCGAAAACGAACCAGAAACAGTATCCAGTGGTTCCTTTCAGATACAGGAATTGGCATGACTTGATTAGAACATGGTATTCGGAACCGAATCCGAGGCCCTGCTTCCAGAGTTCCTCGAAAAATCATCCATTCCGACCGTTTCCTGCCGTAAACCATTGACCTGGGCCAACGTTATATGATCTAAAAGGTATACTCGTGAAACGGTTTATTTTCTCGCCTAATTTCTAGTAGTGTACGAGTTATTTTTCGGTGTGTAGGTGTGGGTGTGGCCTGGGATGCTACTTTCTCTTAACCCAAACCCACTCCCTCACATGAGACAGTTGTTATATACAATTGGTTATTCTATGAAGTTTACTGTACACTGTAACATGCGAAGGCAAAGAAAACTTATGAAAATAAATAGTGACAAGCTCAATAGTAATGAAACAAAACTCTTATGCCTTTACTGTAGCAATTAAGAGGGAGATATGACTAATCGAGGATTTTATTTGACTATTATACAGTGAGAAAAGTGAAGAATGGCTCATGCCGGTATACTGGTCGATTTGGTTCGGAATGACCGATTAGATCAGTACCAGTACCGGTACGAAAAAGGTCTATTGTTTGACGACTACAATGACACTCAATCGGTACACTAGTTAGGGTCTAAAAGAAAAGATTGAACTAAGTACTGATAATACTTAACCGTTTTCTTCCGTTCCTAGGGAAACATGCCAAATCATGTTCATATTTAGTCTCCCACACCGCTCCGTCATTACTATGACATACACAGCTTTACTTCTTCCATCCTGCCGTCACTATGGAAACCTAATCAATAATTTTTGGCTTTCCGCGAACTGTTTACTGGTATCTAAAAGGAGGGAGGGTCGCAAAAACCTGCATTTAAACTTCCACTCACTATTATTTTCTTCGAAACTATACGTGAGTTGCACAAAAGAAACTTGAAAGAAAGTAAAAGAAAGTTAAAAGACAGGAAATGAAATCTAATTTATTTATATTTTGTTTTTGAAAAAATGGCATATTCGGAATCAACATTAAATTCTGCATTTAATGAGCTGTCATTTCAATTCCATGGAATAAAAAAAAATTATTTTTGCGAATAGTTTCGGGTCCCCCCTACAAGTTGGATACCAACGGGCGAAAAATGAAAGTCATTTTTGCCAGACGAAGACTATCTAGTTTTACTCAGAATGTAACGCTGATTCGAAACATACAATTTTTTCAAAAACAAAATAAATAAATCAAGTTTCTTCTCTTTTTTTTGGTTTTCTTTTACTTCGATTTTGCTATCTTTTGACCTTCTTCTTGATGTTTTTTAACTCATTTTCGCGCTAGAACAGCATAAAGGAAGGTTCTCACTTTCTTTCCTAAAAGAAAAGAAAGCGAAAGTGGTACTTCTATTTACATCGTGTCAACAGATGTTTTAATTCATCATATTTGGTAATTCAAAATACAGTAAAATCTAAATACACTCTTTTAGAAAAGCTATCGTAAAAACAGAACTTCAAAATAATTTAATTCTTTTTATATCATAATTTTATCTCATTGTATTTTAAATATGAATTCTAATAATTTTAAATGTAAGAAGGAGTTTAAATTAAACAAAGTTAATTTAATTGTTAATTGAAGATACGATGATTCAAATGTAAAACTTAACAAAACCGTAATTTGAAAAACCCTAACTTTTTCGAATACAAATAATTTTTTATTTTTGCATTGAAAATTTATTTTCTCAACGCAACTTATCACTCCTAGTTGATAATTATCACAAGACACTTCTCCAAAAATTATAAATTCTTTAAAATTTATTTTATTTGACGTTGTCTAGGTATAAAAGATAATTTTATATTCATGTAAGAATTTAAAAAACTTTGATTAAAACTGTAAAAAATAGTATCTCATAATGATTATGAAGATGTAGAAGTTGATCTCTTGATCATATGGCTTAATGGTCTAAACGACGGGTCAACATGGCTTGACAAAAGACTAATCATTGAGCCCATCTTTTGCTAACCTGGAAATCCAATTGGATAAGCGCTGTGTCCAGGACACTTGAAAAAGCTGCTAGTGCAATCTCTACGGTAGTAAAATGTGAAATATGATACAGATGTTGTTGCTAATGACATGAAAATTGTTTTATTCGATTTATTTTGGGACACAGTGCTTTCTCATTCTTTATTGAATCCTCTAGATTTGCAAAGAGAAAGTAGTCATCTGTTCTAATAGAATGTTAATTAAGCACAGTTTTTGATCGTGTATCAATAGAGTTTGTCGCCGCCTGTAGCGGGTAGGCGAAAGACAGTCTCTGATGGAGTTCCAGGGTATCTATATTGATCTGTAGGAAGAGAGGGTGCAGGAGGGAGTGGGTCCAAACTTTTTTCATATATACTTCAACATTTCTTTTAGATCATGTTTCATAAAATAAATCACCCATACAAGAAACACCACATAAGCCGATCATTAATTATGACCATATAATCTCTCAAGCAGGCGTTTATAAGAGTAAGCTTTTTGAAAACAGCAATCTGGAATGTAAAAGAAGTTTTCCGAAAATGTTTTCGAAAATTTTAGATGAAAATCGCATTAGAAGACCTCTAGAGAGTTGATACACTTGAAGATATTAGAAGACTCTGGATCTTCTTATAGGGTGGGAGTGCTTAATGCATTCTTTATCCTGTTAACAGCTTTTTACTGTTCATCAGGACGTGATTAGAGAATGATTTTGAACTATACCACTAAACATTATATACACTGGTGAAAAACACATGGCGAATGTATGAGTATGAAAATAATTTTGTTTTCATATATCGCTCACTTAGAAGTGAGGCGGGCTAGTCGATCACATCAGGAAAGATCTCTTGATAAATGAATTTCTATAAGTAGGATTCCATTCAGGTATATGGCTCAGAGCAAAGCGATTTGTGCCACTTGATCATGTCAAGAAATATCTCTTAATAAATGAATCACAATAAGTAAGTTTGTATTCAAGTATATCGCTTACTTGTAGATAAAGGATGCACGTAGATTAATATATAGTAATGGACATGTTAAAAAATTACTTCCAAGCAAGACTTTATACAAATATGGATTTTACTTTAGAAAAAAATTACACAAAATCAGATGTTTCGAAGTCAAAAAAAGGTAAATGAATGACTCTAACTAGATTTGTATTCAAGTATGTCGCTTACTTCGAAACGAAGTGTATCACTCGATCTCATCAGCAATGACCTCTTGATAAACGAATCGCTATAAATAGAATTATATTTAAGTATACCATTTACTTCGAAATGAAGTGTGTTACTCGATCACATCAGCAATGACCTCTTGATAAACGAATCGCTATAATAAGAAATGTATTTAAGTATACCACTCAATTCGAAGCGAACTGTATCACTCAATCATGTCAGCAAAGATGTCTTTGTAAATGAATTGTTTCAAGCAATGTTCCATTCAATTATACCACTCAATTCGAAGCGAACTGTATCACTCAATCATGTCAGCAAAGATGTCTTCGTAAATGAATTGCTCCAACCAGTGTTTCATTCAATTATACCACTCAATTCGAAGCGAAATATGCCGCTCAATCACGTCAATAAAAATCTCCTGAAAAATAGATTGCTATAAGTAGGCTTCCATTCAAGTATATCACTCAATTCGAAGCAAACTGTATCACTCAATCATGTCAGCAAAGATGTCTTTGTAAATGAATTGTTCCAATTAGTGTTCCATTCAATTATACCACTCAATTCGAAGCGAAATATGCCGCTCAATCACATCAATAAAAATCTCCTGAAAACTAGATTGCTATAAGTAGACTTCTATTCAAGTATATAGTTCACTTCGTAGCGAAGTGTGTCACTGAGTTACATGATCAAAGATTTATTGACACATGAACCATTATCAGCAGGATTGTATTGAAATATGTCGCTCACTTTGAAGTGAAACGTGTTACTCTATCACACCAGCAAAGATCTGTTGTCAAATGAATTGAGCTAAAAAATAAAATTCTGTTCGAATATCCGACTTGACTCAAACAATTCATTTGGATGAAAAGCACGCTCGCTGAAAAGATGGCAACTAAATAGTTACTACAATACCTCTGTTCAAGTATTGGTTACAGTACACGAATATGATATAACTGAAAGTACACGAAACAAAACTAAAGAACATGAATTATATGAAGTAATAATCTATTCATGTATCTACTGATGTGCGCGTAACATTTCCATGGAAGATCTTTTGATAGATGACCTGAATATATTTGGATATTTTCAATCAAACATTGATTCAACTATATGAACGACTGTGAAGAAAACTTCAGAATTACTGTTTCAAATAATGATGACATCATGAATGTACAGTCAGGACAAAGGTTCTATTCAAAAATTCAAAATAATTGGAAGTGATAGTTCGATATTGATCGATGGACGGTAGTAAACATTATATATGACATTGTTTTAGTTGGAGGTTTTTGAGTTGTTGTTATGGCAGCACCTAAATGAATATGACGTGTTACATTTGAGTGAAATATCTCCTGTACTACACAGTATCTTCGTAGTTTGTTGAAACAACGATTTCAGTCTGTTTCTGAAATTTTATATAAAAAGTATTTGCGATTTTCAAGATGCATTATAGAGTAGGCTTGGAGTTTGAATACAAACATGTTTACTATATTGATCAATCAACTCAAATGAATGGTGGCACGTTCTACTGTGTGGATTTCACTCCTAAAGTGCCAATGTAAGGACTGAACTTCATTGTTTCTAGCTTACAGTTGTTCAGACATAAACTTCCAAGTAAGCTAAAGAAAGAACATAGTCTTTGATTTACTGCTTTATTTTTTAAAATTCTTGCTGTGACCTGTCGCTCTTAACTGAATCTGTTGTCATTTAAATGCATTTTTTCTCTAACACGACTATCTTATCTGAAAGTTGCATGAGGTATGTGATTGATGAAGTTCATTCAAGATACAATTAATCAGAGTACATAGTCTTGATAAATGTGCTTCTCTTATTGAACACTTGATTCCTTCTTTCGCCATAGTGCATTGCCTTTTAAAACTCTTTTTCTTTATGATTCGAAAGAATAGTGAACTTAAGATAGGATAGGAGTATATAAATTTCAAGTTCACATGAAAGAGAAAAGGTCATCGAAAGCACTTGCGCAGAATACTACGATATCCACGAAGTTTTCAAGAAAGCAGTCAAAGCTTTTCATTCGAGCACAGGATCCACTAATCATAGCTGAACAACGACTTTATGATGCTATCGAGTGCAACAGAAATTTTAGCACTAAATCCGTATGTCTTCGATGATTTATGACAAAAAAGATTGACATGACCAATGTACAACTAGAATGTCTCACTATCCCTCTGAAACAATCATTTACATCATATTAAAAACGGATCACAAACACTCAAACTTCTGATTATGTTGATCGATTCTCAGTGATAGCAAAATCAATAAGAGTAATCAATCCAGGCCAGCCTGGATTTAAGAATAATACTCTGTCGATAAGAGGAATTAGTTACAGAATTAGTAGAGATGAAAGGCTTAAGAGTGTCACATGATCAAGAAAAATCGAGAGATTAACGCCTAAGAATAGATGATTAAAATCTAGACACAAACTGTTTCCTATGGATTGAACACTTTGTGTATTAGTAGGCCTGTTGTCAAGCTAGTTTTTTGTTTACACGGTTAAAAATGAGTGCTCAAAGTATATATATATATATATATATCAAGAAACTTGAACTCATTCCTCCTCCACAGATAATGACGGACAGCATGCAGTTTTGGACTACAGAATGTATATTTTAAAATAAATATTCAAATAATTATCAACTTGACATTTTTCCAAGTGTGTCGAGGATCTAGAAACGGTAAATAATTCATTTTGTTTGTCTCTTTCTCTCAAACACGTTTTCTTAGTCACCATCTATATGAATATGAATCACTATTTTATTTTTTCTCTCCCCATTTTTACAATTCTTTCATTTTGTTTGCAAGGCTGAAAGGTTTCGGATCCAGAGAATTAAGTTTAAAAAGTGTATGTCTGCGTTTGTGTTTGTGGGTCAATCTATAGTTCGTTTCTTAAGCCATTTTTTTGCATGACCTTATTAAATTGTTTCACAATCTCCATTTGAGATTTTTTCTATTAATTGAACACTCCAATATTTTGGGAGCACGGCTTTTAATGAGTTCTTTCAATATCTGCGAAAACTGCACTGTCATTTCATCGAACATGGCTGAAATGTTGACGGATTCTTTTCAGATACAAATAGTATAATAGATGTC
>CAJNSZ010003503.1:0-10997 GCA_905329745.1 Rotaria sp. Silwood2
TATAATGCTACCTCTCAGATAACTACGGACTACGTAAATGTGATGAACGTCAGTTCATCATCTATATGTTTTCTATTGTTTATAAAAAAACAAAAAAAAACTAATTAGAATTCTTCTTTATATCGATTCATAACTATCACACTCACTTCTCGTATGAAACTAGTAAATAAGCATGTGTTTGTAATGTTTAATATTCAATTGAAATGATGAAATAGCTCAACAAATATCATTATTGAGAGTAGTAATATAGCTGTACCTCTAGTAACATCTCATTTTCTCATTATTCTAATTGTGCACTTTTTCTTGAATAATATTCTCTTATTCGCTTATGTGCTAAACTTCAAATTCTTTCCAAAAATGTTTCCCATTCTTATTCCTACTGAAAATAGCTCTATTTGTTACAGTTTGCTTTTCTTTTCAAGAGACAATTACTCTTTCTTTTTTTTCTTACAAGAATATTGTACTCTTATCTAACAGAACGATAAATAGTCGGTTTCAAGGTACTCATATTTCTATCTAGAAAAATTTACTAACATTCAAAGAAGAGCAATCAGTTAATTGTTGAAGCGTTTGCATTCGTCGTATCATCATATCTTTATTGATTTGTTTCGTTTTTATTTTATCAGAATCAAATATTATTTCTTGTTAGAAAGTGCTATGTAGATACCCATATAGTCGATTGGTGCATTATCATGTAATTATTGCCATTATTTTCCATTATAATGCATTATAATGGAAATTAATGGCAATAATTACATGATAATAAAACAATCGACTACATGGGTAGAAGTTGTTTTTTTAAAAGAAAGGTTTCAGCAATTCATGCGTACAATTAGTTCATGAAAGTGTTGAATAAATTTATGGATGAACATATTTGATTTTCAAACTTAAGAGTTTTTTAATATTAATAGGATGAGAATGATTCACCACTGAAGTAAACTTTTCTTTTCCTGCAATATTATTACATGATTGAATATGACTGGTGGACTTCAACAACATGTGTGCATAAAATATTTAAAAAGATATTTTTGAAGGAACATTTTAAAAGAGCTACTCATAAAATATCAATAGAAGCTCGCATTTTTTATGTGAAAAAAAAAACGATCCATTTCTCAATGAATTTAGCTTTCTTTATTGTTTTCATTACTTAAAAAGCTTGGAAATAATAAGTGGTGCAAAAGTCTTTAAACAAATGCCAGATTCTGCCAAATCATCTTCGCAACTTCTCAACCAATGATGTTTTTCTTTTTGCTTAAAAGAGTAATATCTGAACTATAAATTTTATACGATATATATTTTTTTCTAAATGAATCAAAGAATGAGGAAAAACCAAAAATCAAATATTCCCAGGTCGATAATTACGACAATCATAGACGATCGTACACGATCGTTTACGTTACTGTAAACGCTGAAACTACGACCGTAAACAGGCCGTGTTTCACCCGTTTGGTAGCGACCATATTTCGGCCGTATAACGCCGTAACGTATACGGCGAAACACACCCATCGTATACATCAAAATCTGTGCCGTGAAACGACCGTGTTTCCACCGATACCATCGGAAACACAGGCGTATACGATCGTATTTTACCGTGAACTATTGTAATTAGCGTCACATAAGTGAAACCTCATTAATTCAATCCGCAATCTAACTTTTGTTGCCAACTTACTCTGGGTGTGGATGTGGATGTGGGTGAGTGTGGGGATGAGTGACAAGAAGATCTTATTCGCCCACCCATGCCCACCCACACCCTCAGAAGCCTTCGCATCGCTTTGGCTATTTGTGTCTGATATCTCGCTGTTCGTTTTTTCCTTTTTCTTTTTTGTCTCTCTCCTTCGTGATCTTGCTTTTGTTTTTGGCAATGCGTTCGTGTCAGAGCGAGTGAAAAGAGGAGTCAAAGAAAGGAGTCGCTTATAGAAGAACGAAGACATGACGCCAGAATGAGTGAAGTAAAAATCTCATCATACCTGAGAAAGATTCTTTCACTTATCATCGAGTAGCTGATGTTGAATACGTAACTATTCGTCAATAAATTTTGGATCTAATGGCGTCATTTGTTGTTTATCAGCGTAAGCGAGCATTGATCATCGGTATTAATAAATACTCCCAAAATCCATTGAATTACTGTATTAATGATGCCAAAGATTTAAAAACAATACTTGAAAGCATCGGATTCTATGTATCAATAGGAATCGACTGCAACCGCGATGAATTCGTTCAGATGATCGACATATTTGTTGGAGAAATTAAGACTGCTGATCTAACATTATTCTATTTTTCTGGCCATGGCAAACAACATGAGAATGAGAATTTTTTGTTGCCATCAAACTACGACTACGATCATAGTAAGAGTGAAAGTACCTACATAGTGGAGAATGCAGTTAACGTACAGCACATTATGAAGAAAATATGTGATAAACACTGTTGTATAACGATATTTATATTCGATTGCTGCAGAAAATTCTTGCGGATTAAAGCAATGGATATGCAGAAAATTTGTTAAAATACATTGCAATACCCGATAATGATGTTGAAGATGTGTTAAGAAATGTTGCTCATGATGTTGAATTACAAACCGGTGGTCTTCAAGTGTGCCATCGAACAAGCTCTCTTACGAAGAAGGTCACTCTGCTGACAAAAACGTGCGATGGAAAAATGTTCTTTAAAACTTGAGCGATTTCTTCTTCATCAAAATGAATGAATTATCGACTGCAGTAGCCGTCACAAACATGTGATGTGATCTAAAAAATTAAGATTTGATATTCCTTTATGGCTGCACAAGTTTTAGGCAAAACGAACGTTGTATTTAAATGATATGCATGTGAGATCGCAGCTTCTTGAAAAAGTACAAAATTTTGACATATTCACTAGATTTCAGCAAGCGTATATGAGCAAAATTGTCTTCCGAATGTCAAAAATAATTAGAATCAAAGATGAAGACAATTTCGGAAAGATAAAAAAGTTTTCTTTCAAAAAGAGTAAATAATTGAATAACTAGGGCTATGATAATTGCCTTTATTTAATTTGTCTTTACTACAAAAAGAATGTATTATTTTACTTTATATTCTAATTAGAATTTCTTGCGTCGATGTGATGTTCATGTCATAGTCATTGCTTGTGAATAAGAAAAAAATCGAGTTATCACGTAATAACATCATGCGACAGGCCTATTACTAAATCAAACGAATGTTTTTTCGAAAGAAGATAGATATTTAGAACTATTTTCGAGTTAATTTTGGTGAATTATCCTTTAGTTTCTGATGGTGAGACAGCAACGTCCGCAAATAAAATGAAATTTGATGCTGCAACGGATGAACCAAAGAAAAACGTCTCTGTAAGTACGCGTGTATAATATTTGTATAAAAAAGTTTATTTTATTACATTCCGCTAAGCTTCTTCGCTTTCGTGATCAAGAGAGAGTCAATATAGTTCATCGGTGTGAAAACTTTGTGGCCAAAATCAAACAAGACTACAATATGTATGGTAAAGATAAAGTGATGCCAGTAAAACATAGTAGAAATATAATGCTTATTGGGCGAACCCGTAGTGGGATGTCGACAATCAAAAATTTGCTTGCCGATCCGACGACCGTACCGGACTCTCTAATGCTCTGATCGGAAACGAGATATCCCCAGTCTGAATCTTTCTATATTCAAGACAAACAAGTTGTTCTCAACATTATTGATACACATGGTTTGTTCGAGCGATGTGGCAAGATAGATGACATTCGTGACAATCAGGCTATCACGAAAATCATTGGAATATATGCGATTCATGAATTTTCACAATTGCATGTTATCTGTTTTTGCATGTCAGTAACTTCTGGATTGAATCAGGAAGCTATCTCGTCAATCCAATCATTGATCGACTCTTTTGTTCAAGAATTTCATCTAATTCGTGTTTGATTGTGACACACTGTGAATCGAAGGTTGAAGAACAGTTGGCTAAGATCAAACGCGAGCTGCTCCATGATCCTGATTTCAAATTATTAGCGTCATTCTTCTAATTGGGCATCTTCTTTTCAGCCACTCTCAATCGAGATGATTACAATCAAGGCAACAAAAGTCTCTTGCGTCAGTATGTTACAATATGTGAATACCGTGAGCAGTTGATTGAATTATTCACAAGTGAAATCGAACCGTTTCCAATTTCTCAGATGTTAATCAATCAAATGCCAACTATTAGTGAAGACATGCTCGACCATAAATTGAATATGACTAAGGAAAACAACTTGTTAGCGCAGTCCCTTTCGGGCTGAAATGTGGAATTTACATATATTCTTTAGCTTCATTGTACTAATATGCAATATGGATAGTATAAAATCATAAATTTTTCAATTTTCTGATAGACGCCCTTATTTTTCGTCTTCTTTGTTGCTACTCGCTCAGTATTTTTCATTTTTAACACTGCTTTTTTCTTTAATTTTACATTTCTATTATACGAAGCATTGAATTATATGGCGAACGAAGCTATTATATATATATGTATATTTATATCCATTATTTGAAACCTGGTCGCTAAGGTCTGTAATGAGGGAGGGGGAGGAGCAGGGGGTCTATCTGTAATGTTCTCTTTCGTTGCTATGGTCTATGAGGAGAGGGGAGGTGGCAACCGCAAAACCTTGAACTTAAAACTTACATGCTATTTTCTTCAAAAATATACGTGAGTTCCACAAAAATGAAGGCCGAGAACGTATCATCGCTGGATTAAGAAATAGTCAAGACAAGAAGCAAGGACAGATCAATGACTAGGACTGCCAAATTTCCTGAATCAGCCAGGAGAATCCAGGTTTTTGACTTTTCTTCTCGTTAAAAAATCTCAGGGATCCAAGAGCTGCTTTAAACGTTTTCTCCTGATTTTTCCTAGTTTCTTGATTTTTTCCTGCCTTGAATTTTATTAACAATTTGGATGATAAAGAAAATACAAGCAAAAGAAAAGACAATATTTGAGAGATGTAACAATCAACAAGAAACATCTTATCTTTGTTGATATCAGTAAAACTAAGGTTATCACTTCCATCACTAAAGTCTATACTAGAAACATATTCGCTAGATTAAAAGCAACAACGTTCTGATATTTTGCGAATGCTTTAGTTGGAAAAAGATGAAATCAGTGAAGTTTGATGGTCTGGATGTTGATGTGGGTGTCTGTATGGGTGGGTAGATATCGGTGTGGGCGTGCGTGTAGTAAAAGGAAAGAATCGCACCCACACCTTCGTTTATGAGAGACAAGATCACGAGTTATTTTTCCCTGCATTTATCTTAATTTTTATCATTATGAAGAAAAGTGCCTCTTTTTGAGAGGGTTCTTAAAAGTTCGGTTGGTTACGTTCAGTTCAGAAAAAGCACCAATCGATTTTCTCTCTAACACAAGCAGAAAGCATATAAAACTATGAGCAAAGTTAATGAGTCATGAGCGATGACATGTCGGGTCGTACAATTTTGGTATGCAAGCAGAACACAAAGACCATTAACAAACAAAATAGCTTCAGATGTGCAGAACAGAACAGAGATTTTTAAACATGGTGCCAATTCTTCAGAAATTAACAAGTTACCATTGCACTAATTATCCTATTCTTCCCAATATGCTCTTTTTTTCTCATCTCTCGCTATAAATTAGTATTGTGAGGCCAAATATCATCCCAATATTCCTCTTCAATAAACATTCTTCTTTCTATTATTCTATGCATTCATGTGTACAATATTATTTTCTTTTTTTTCCTTATATTCTTTTTCACTATATATTTCGTTATTCATTGTATGACTCATTCTTTTTTATTTGCATAATTATTGTGCAATACTTAGGAGGAAAATGACACGTAGATAGCATCAGTGAGTCAGTTGCCAGTTTTCTAACATATATATTAATAGTGGTTTAGGAGATATTAAGGTTCTATTCAATAATATAGTCCTCTCGAACAAGAAAGTTATCTGTACTAAGAACAATGCAAGTGTTTATAAGATCAGCCGAACAGAATTGGAACTTTGGTGGTAAGAGTGATGAATTATGGAATGGTTGGTGTCATGTTGAATCAAAAGATAATTTTTGGGGATGTGGCAATAATATTGGACTCACTTTACAAAAAGGTATAATTTTACAATAATATCGTAAACGTTCAATGCTTTATTTATTTAAATACATCTATAATAGGTGATAACACATGTACATATCGTGCTTCATATTACAATCCGACCTTTTATTTGGTAAAAATAAATGACAAATCAGCAAGTGGAACATTTACGTATGATCGAAGCAAACCTAAAGTCGAAGTCTATAATGCTTTTACCGAATTCATTGAAAGTCAAATCGGTGTCAAGGATGCGTAATTAATATATTGTGACATACAACAGTAATGACTCATATCTTCTAAAATATAAGTTGATACGAAATAATACTAAAAAGAAAATATAAATGGAAAGAATAATTCTATTTGGGATTTATTTAAGTTAATAAATAGTTTCAAGATGTAAGAACAGTGAAATCACATATCAAAGTGAGATGTTGATTAGTATCATATGAATTGTTGTATTCTACTATTAGCCATGTCTGCGACATATAAATTTCGTTGAGTGTCAAGTGCAACCGAAAATGGAGTATTCAGTAGATTAGCACTATTACTACTTGTACCTGTAACACTTGCAACAGTTTTCCCTTTTGATTGATCAGCTAAAAAAAAGTTGTATACGATAATTTAACCTATCGGCAACATAAACTTTACCCATGCTATCCAGCATTACACCCATAGAACTATTAAGTTTTCTTGATGAATTACCACTAATTAGCAATGACTAAACTGTTTGACGACGAATCAAAACAGATTCCTCTCGGATCGGATAACTGTGTAGAACCTGCACCTTCTCCGTTTCCTTGAGCAACGACACTACCAAAGGAGGTACATGATGCATAAGCTGATGATACGATTATTGTTCGTATCGGCTATGTAAAGTGTGCCTGTATTTGAATCACATGCAATAGCATATGGATGATCTAATCGATTGTTGGATGAGGCAGATGAACCTGAATAAATACAAGTAAAATAATCTTTAGTCGAATAATTTAATTCATCTATTCTCAAAATTTTATTTTAGAAATTAAACGAAGCGAAAACAAAAATAATTCGACATTTTTTTTTTAGAATAATTTACTGAAAATACAACTCTATCGGATCCATTTGAAAAATAATCACTTTAGTGATTTTCATGTATAAAAAAAAACAATATCGAATGTCTATATTCCAGTTAATCTCTTACTTGAACCAGCTATTTGTGTTTCTGACGATGCACCTTTCAAATATTTTTGAACTCGATGATTATCAGAATCACTAATATAGAGTGAATCACTTGAATCTAATGTTACATGATAAGAAGTATGCAATGGATTCGAAACTAAACCTGATCAATCCGTTATGTCAGCTATTGTCAAGCCTGATGAATGCCAACGAAGTTGAGTAGTAGCAGCTATTAATGAAAATTACTTTTTTATTCTATTATAATGATAATAACTAATTAATAATTTATTTTCGAAAATAATCAAATATGATTTATGCTTTTTCTTCATATAGATAGAAGACATTCTTTATATAGTTGTTTAAATTTGTCAAGCATGTTATTATGTAGAAAAGAGCAAATCTAACATGACAAACGAACACAAGAAAAGATATCCAATGTTTTCAATAAGCAAAGAAAATTTTCTTTTTATTTAAAATATTGAAAAGATAGAATCATTTTCAAGTATTATATGCTTTTTACTTGTTGTGCCAATTATCGTTGTTTCCATAACATGAATAAGTAAATAGATCGAAATGGCGATTGCTACGAAGATAAATGAAGAAATAATTGTGCTGTAAATGATAATTAATGTCTTGAAACGTTTGCTATAACTATGATTTGAATCTAATTTTGAGTTTAGTTCAGCTTGCGTTGGAATCGATGAAAGATACTTGGAAAAGATTTGCCGTTGATCTCGTTTATTGTTTAATTTAATTTCTTGTGTTAATGATCGTGGCTGAATACCTTGTGATTTAGTTGACATATTCGATTGAATATCCGACATATAACTCCTCCCATAATGTTCTTAACTATCATTTAGTGTTATCGAATATAAATAAATAACATTTAAATATGATTAGAAATTAAAAAAATCCCATTTATATAATATTATCTTCGATGACCATTGAAGATTAATTCGTCTTAGAACAATTGGCACACGATTATATTCATATTGGGAGGATGTGGGTGTGAGTGTGTGGTGTGGACATGGGGTCTGAGTATGGCTGTGAAAAAAAAAGAACTAAATGGACACCCACACTCTCAAGATAGGCATACACACACCCACACTACCATTCCTGAAATTTTCGTCTTTGCCAATGCGATTTGGTCAAGTTAGCTTTTTGTATGGTATTAATAGCAGTTATTACAGCTATTTTCTTCATAAAAATGCAAGAATCGGCCAACTTGACCAAATCACATTGGGCAAAGACGAAAATTTCAGGAATTGTAGAGCTAGGTGTACTAATGAAGCTGCACTATAGAACAGCTTTTGACATTCTCGTGGTTGTGCCTGGGAAAGGTCCAAAGTTGGCAAAAATTCGAAAGTCAGTCCTAAAGATGACTTTACCATTCGGTCCTGGAACATGCTACAGACCTGAAAGTTTCGGCATTAGATAGAGAACAGTTCGACAGCCCTAAAGTACTAATAAACGTAAATCATATGTTTGGGCTTCATAGAGATATTTGAGCCCTAAAAACGTCAAAAATTAGCATTTTTCTATAGCAATTTTCCAAAAAACATAAACACGGGAGAAAAAGACCTCCGCTACAAAAAACGATCATCTCAGTGAGTAGTATATATGGTAAAATTTTCAGACTTCTATCGTTTGAAATAGAGGGGCAAGCTAAGGACCAAGTTGACCAGGAAAACCCACATAACGCCCCCCCCCCCTTTGGCCCCCTTTGCAAGGTTTAAATTTTTTTTAAGTCTACGGCTATGCTTACAGTTACAAGCCCTACAAACGCTGAAAGTTTCATTTCATTCGGTTAAAGTCGATGTAATGGTAGTACGTTTTCGAACGAACCACCCTATTCTCTTCAACTTTTTTTAGAAATATTAATTTTTTCAATTAATCATTGAATTCAAGTATTGTTTATATCTATCAGTACATATATTCAATCCTTGGCTTTTTTTCCTATCAATATTATTTATACATGACTAGTATTCAATTAATCTTATCATTTTACTTTCCCTTAAATATTCACTAATAGAAAAAAAACATCAGTATTGATTTTAAATGCAGATCTTTGTTTTCCAAAATGAGAAAATAATTCTACTAAAGTGTTCATATGATCGATGTCATCTTGGCTAATTTTGATAAAAATGAATTGCAAACTGACATATGTACAATCTAATTATAGATTTTAGATCATATTTTAATCGAGTTGAATCAAATGTTGCATATATCATATGTTTCATAGAATATAAAATTTCTTCTTCTATAAAACCGTAACTCATTTTTTAATAATCTTACTGATTTATTTCGTAAATAGTAATTATTGTTTGACCATTATTAAGAGAAAATGTTTACATCTTTTATTTCTGAAATACTTAATTGAATAGAATTTTTTTTATTAATCCATTAATTAAATGTAAACTATTCAATTGTACAAAAGAATAAGAGAATTTTATGTTTTTCTTATTGGCAAAATGAATCGAAAAACAAAAACAAAACAAAGTCTTGATTTAATATATGAAGTAAAAGTGGAGAGAAAATTTATTATTTATTTTATCAATTTCGACGTTTCGAACTACTAAGTGTTCATTTTCAAGTTCACGACCCAGTACATTGAATTATATCAATATCATTATAATAATATAATATCAAGTACCATCAAATCCAAATTTTTTTTTAATGATTGAAGCTCAAACACCACCAGGAATAATTTGAAGTATTTTATAATATAATATAATATTATTATATTGATATTGATATAATTCAATGTACTTGGTCGTGAACTTGAAAATCAACACTTAGTAGTTTGAAACGTCGAAATTGATATAAAATAAATTTTCTCTCCGCTTTTACTTCATATATTAAATCAAGATAAATGCTCTGACAATTGAAACAAAATATTTAAAACAAAATCTGATTATCTATTAAGTACTGTTATGTTTGTTTTTCATTATTTTTATCTTCACAGTTATTGTAAAAAAAAATACGAAAGATTTATTAATGAAAAAATAAAGAAGAATTGGCCATTGAATATTTGTAAGTTAGAAAGGAAAAAAAACATTATTTATCTTGTCATTTTATAAATCATTTAAAGAGTAATCAATTGATAGTGATATTCAAGAAAAAAAAACAAATACACTAAGTTTTTTTTTGAGAGACGTTCAGAATTTCTACGTGCCTCTTCTAATTCATAGCGAGGTACAAGTGCTTTATAATGTGTACCGACATTGACAAGAAATGCTGTATGTTTAACATATCCATCACGTGGATTAACAACAGTAAGTAATTCTCCAGCACGAAAAATAACCAATTGAATATGATATCTATCTGCTATAGCCATATTGGCCATTTCATCTCCGTAGGTATTTGGATCAGCCATTGATATTGTCCAATCTTTCAATTCTTTCTCACTTACTTTTTCTCCCGGTCTTAAGACAGTTGAATAATAGTCTATAACACTTAATACTTGTTCAATAGCTCTTTCATGTAATTCACTATGATACACATCAGATTGCTGTAATCCTACATTTAAAAAATCTATTTGTTAATAATTAGAATTTCTTCAATAAACATACCAGAAATGAGAGTGGCTCGGAAGGCACATGCCTAATAAAGATAGGATAAAAACTAAAAATAACTGCAGATATATATATATACAGTGGGTACCAAAATTGATCAACCACCTTAATCAATTTTTTTGTTTTGTTCATACCTCAGAAGCTAAATAAGCTAGAACCGTCTGGTTTTTGTCATATACTAGTTCATGGTCTGT
>CAJNSZ010003504.1:0-10992 GCA_905329745.1 Rotaria sp. Silwood2
TTAGAGTTTTACTTACAGTATGATGGGTGTGGGTGTGGGTGGGTGGGTGTGTGGGGTGTTGGTGTGGGTGGCGGGTGGGTGTGGGGTGTGGGTGTGGGTGTAGATGAGAAGAACAACTACACCTCACACCCCACCCACATCCTTATAAAATAGAGAGCAATTGCATTTTCTGTTATTTTTTTACATTTTTATTTTTATCACCATGCGCTGTATTTTTGATAAGTCAATTTAGATGAATGACAACTTACTGTCTTAGAGCTAGTGTTCGATGAATTTCCAAACAAACGATGAGAAAAAAAATTGTTCTGCTCTTGCTATCATGAATGTTTCTTGACATCAGTATAGCATTAAGTGTGTATCTATTTTGTTTGAAATCTTTACTCAATTGCCATTTTAGATTGATGTGATTTTTCTAGAAAGAAGAACTAACGTGAATCTAATAGTATGAGTGTGAATTAAGCTTGGGTTGTGCATTTAGGTGATGCCAATGATACTACTACATCTCATACCAATATGCACACCCATGTGCTTAAGATATCTAATGTATATCAAAGAATACTGAGTTCTGTGCCTCCGTTAATTAAAAGTCGCGATTTTCACTACATTTATGATGAAAATTTTATCATTTATCGCTATCAAATTCAAGAGAAAGTAAAATAATTCGTATATCACAAATGGAAGGCTGATTGTATCTCTCATGATGGATAACCGAGATCAGAGAAATTCACACCGAATCATTTTCGATCATTTATATTCGTCTTGATGATAATGGCTTGCTTGGGTTCTTTCATGAAAATTATCAAACACATATTCATACACAGTACCTGTTCTGAAACTGGGGTGTGTGCATCATAAATTACGATCTGACCGTTTTTTATTTGCTACCGTGTCCGACAACCTATTTGGCTATCAACTAAGTTCTTCACTAAAGTTAGTGACTAGCTTGATGAATTACGGTAGTTACTAAGTACAGCATGTATGAATAACCATAATGTCAAAAAGGTTTTGAGAGTGCATATATCATCTGAGAATATCGTCAACAGATTTAGTGATTGAAAGAAGGACCACTGAATTTATATGAACTTCATCTTTGCGAAGACTATTTTAATTTCTTTGGAAATTTTTTCTTATAGAAAAAGATAAGTTCCTAAAATTCAGAAGTAAAAACAAACGAAAAAGTTACTGAGGTATCATCCAAAATCATCATTTGTCTATAGATATAAATTTCAAAAGTTGATTTCACTAAATTGTAATTGAACTACGTACAAATGCCAACAACAATAAGTATATATTTTTAATGCCCTTCGTCGTTTTTTTTAGATAAGTAAATTTTTTCCGAATCCATGACAACATCTTAAAAAGATGCCCATTTTTTGTTAGTACTTTACAGTATTTATTATCTAGCCATAACTTGAGAATTAATCTACAAGAATATTTAGAATCCGAATAAAAGAGACAGATCATAAAGCCAATCTTTCAGTAAAATGAAAGTTTTCCTTCGAATTGACCTCGTAAAAATCACAGATCAATTTCGAAAAAATAACTAATGAAGAGACGACTTCACACAAATACAGATTTTCCGACAACGAATATTAGGCTAATTCTGAATATGCTATTTTCTTTTATTCTCAAATCATGATTTGGAATTCAAACTTACATACAAATATTTGAACAAAAGAAAGAAATTTATTAAGATTCCATGCTTGTTTTTCTTGGCACATTAAAGTAGATCGAATAAAAACAATCAGAACTAATCATTCTAATTTATGTTTATGAAATGTTGATGTCCTTCGAAGATATTTATCAAGAAGTTATAATGTTCCTCGTTACTCAGCTCTCGTCTGAAATGCTCGTGAAGCTGTTTTACTTTTTAATCCCGACAATTAATCTATTTATGTTAGCAAATGTTGACAAATTCACAATCAAATAGTTCAAGTAGTTCGTCTTGTTAGATTTGCTCAATTCTTTTGTCAACTAAAATAAAATCATAAAATGTAATGAAAGTTCCATGTCTCATTTATTTATGCAAACGTAATAGTTATTATATACAAAAATAAAAATAAAACAGACATATGCTAAACAACATAATCTTTACCATCATATATATATATATGGAATAGAGTAATTATTGAGTAAATTTTCTGATTTAATTAAAACTTGTGCTTCTTCTTAGCGTATTTTCAGTACTCTTTGAATACATATATGGAATACATTTCCTATTCAACTATGAGATTTTGATAATAACACTCGAGTTATGTGCCTTATTTCTTTTCTATTTATTCCGTATTTAAAATATTATAATTATGGAAATAAATAAACAATAAATGGAATTTTATCCATTCAATACCAGCCACGTATGAAAATGAAATTCAGATTAATACCATTTAAAAATAATCTAAATAAATTTAATGAATGTATATTAGATGTGAAACATCATAATTTAATAAGATTTTTCATAGGAAAATCAAAACATTCAATGACCGACTTCGTAAGATGTCTAAAACGAATGATATGATGAAGAGTTGTTGTAATCGAACCATCTGATACTTTAAAATAACGATTTAATAATTAATTCAGTAACATGTGGAAAATAATTGAGAAAATTATATTGCATTTTTTACTAACAATACAAAGATGCTTAACTGAATTTAAATTTTCTTCTTGAATATGGAAACAAATTTTATCATCATCTAATCTCCAAAAATACGTATTATCTTTTCATCTAAAAGAAAATAAATAAAAACTATGATCTGTTGGCAAAAATGCCAGTCGTGATTTTTTTTTCGAATAACTTTTAAATAAAATTATATGGCAACCTGTAATTTTCACCATTCAAGATTTAAAAAATAATCGATAAGTAGTGTAGCAATCAAGTGAACATGATGCAAATTTATATTCTAAAGTTATTTTTATTTTAATGTGTGATTTTAATAAGTCTGTCGGACAAAAAAGTATCTTCCATTTAAATCCGTTGGACGGCAACATCTCTATCTGTTCCCATTTCCATATTCAAAAACTATTCCTGGGACTCCTGTCTGAAATAATCTGAATACATATAATATTCTACAATCAGCCATTGATTATGAAATAGCATAGCTTCAGCATATCGATGTATACAATGCTCACTGAATTACTATAAGGAATCATTCTTCAATACGCTTTGATAGTCTTGCATCTTTTCTGTCGAATGATGAAAATTATCACTCTTGACACTCTATCTATTCTTGAGTTACGGTAAATAGATTACGAGTAATATTCTTCTAGACAGGAAATAATTTCTCTTTATCGATATGGAAGGATTGAATAAAGAATCTTGATAGAGTGTGGGTATGCAGAAACGCAATCATATTCTCATCCACCCTAGTTTATTAATTATGATTTTTGAATTAGCTAATTTTCCAAGATATGGATCTTATTCAAGTCGGCTCATGTGAATTTAAAGTACCCATTGAGTAGTACTACAAAATTATGAAAAGAAACAGCGTAGGATCTCCAGAAACGGTTTTGGGAGACTGAACGAAAAATTCCAAAACGTGTGCCCTTTTCTATAGTAAATGTACCAAGTTCGTTTGGAAATTACCCTAAGAGTTTTATCATATGAAATATATTCTATTCACTAAAACATTGGCATATGATCCTCTATTGTCCTCCATAAAAATATCTTTAACAATGAATAAAATATTTGTTCAAAAAATCCTCGTACAGATTAAAAATCTCGACAACCGAACAATATTTTTTCGAACAGTTTGCGTCAAAAGTCTTAAAATTTTTGTTTCTACAACTTATCCTAAATCGAGCAAAATCTGACGACCTTGACTGAGTAACCTCTGCGGGAGTATGCTGTGGCTTGTGTGAACTGGCTCCTATACAGAATAATGACTTCAATATTGTTTTTTCTTGTCACAAATTAATTTTCTTCGTGAGATCTAAGTGAAAATGGCTTAAAGTGAACTTTTAGAATCAGTATTTTAGGGCGTGGGTGTGGGTGCGGAGTGTGGGTATGGGTGAGAGAATAACTTCCTCTGCACCCACACCCAAATATGTTACCGTGCTATTTTAGAAGAGTTGTGTGCGAGGATATCCTTTTCATCTACGTATATCCCATACTCTATTCGTTCGTTCAATGGGTTTTCATTTTGAAAAACATTCATTCATAACAAAAATTGAGTTTCTGTCGACCATCAGTGTTTCATATATATTTGGTTTCTTTTAATTATATAGGATCGATTCACTTTCAAATCTCAATTCAAAAGAGAGACTCTTTTTTCTCGAGTGCAGTTGATTCAATTTTAAAGACGTTCTTTTAAGATTCGACTGTTTGAAATCAATAGCAACGTCTTTCATTGGAGTAATTCACATTTGTCATTCGTCGAACATCATTCTAATAGAAGTGTGTGGGTGTGGTTGTTGCTGTAGATAAGATACCACCAACCTTTCCACCCACATCCAAACCCACCCATCAAATCTGATACCATTTATAAGTTATTTTCCTGTGGGTAATTAAAATCCGATCTGAACGAATCGAACTGAATCCAAGTCGATTGAAAGAGAAATACAGCCTACCCGAGTCGAACCCGAGCTGACAGAAAAAAATCGTGCCGAATCGAATCGAATTTGAACCATTCTAAAAAAAAATTAGTCGAAACGAATCGAAATTAAGCTACTAGAATTCAATTCATTTTGGTCTCTGTTACATATATTGTTACTTCACCACTATGTATAATCAAAATGAAAATCTATTTTTATGACCGTAAATTTACATTTCTAAACATGATGAATATAAAATCTTGAGAAAAAAAAGCACATAGTCATTCGCTTATAATTTGTATATAACTGGAACACTGTTTAATTGAAAGTTATCGAAGCAAGATTTTTTTCTATTGCGATTCAAAACCAAAAACAAGGAATAAATATTGACAGAACGCTGAATATACAAAATAATCTATCAAACATGAAATTAATTTTGTTGTATTTGTTATTTTGTTGTATAAATGCTGACCATGGTAAGATGAATATAAACGACAACTCTTATTTTTTTCTTGTTTTTTAAAGGTCATTTGACTTATACTACTGTGGTGACATTTGGTGATTCATTAAGTGATACTGGCAATGGTTATCGAATTTCACAGCGTAGTTGGCCACCGGTACCTCCATTTAATAAAAATCGAAGTTATACAGATGACCTTACTTGGAATCAAATACTGACACAAAAACTTTTATATGAAGCGACTCTACAAGATTTTGCCTATGGTTTTGCAACAATCGATAGTGAATTAGTTCATGGAACGATGGGTTCCCATGCCAATATAAATGGTAATTATTCAATTCGAAATAGGGTGTGGGTGTGGGTGGGTGTTAATATCCTTCATAGACACCCACATCCACACCCGCGTCTTACATTTTCTTTTCCTCACCTTCTTCGTCTACAAACATTTCGTTCAGTACAAATACAGGAAATATCAATAAGAAAATATACACTAAGAAATATGTAGTAGCATTTATCATTGATTGGATCAGTTCAATTGTATCTGCATTAGTTGGATTATTTACTACGCTAATTATTCTTGTAATACTTTATAAAATATGTGCTTGTTTGACTAACAGGTATAATCGACAACATCCCATGTCGCCACTTTTTTAACGACTGCATCGCAGTTACGCGTAGCTGCGTCGCAATTACGGGTCACAGTGCGAACGCAGTTACGCGTAACTGCGTCGCAATTTGATCTGAGTCAAACACATGAGATGGAAATAATGAAGATGAAATCAATACAGACGGCACACTAACTCGTTTATTAGAAAACAAAGCGTTGCGTCGTTTTCTTATAGTTGATTGCAACTGTCTATGTTACAAGTCTAGGCCTAAACGACGATTTCAAGTACGGTTTGCTTTAATTATTCTTTTTTTTATTTTACGTATTGTGGCTATTGGACTCTATGCATCATCATCCGATGATGACTATGATGGTGGAATATCAGCTGCTATTTGTGCTTTTTCACTTATCTTTTTATTTACTACATTTTGTCTAGATTTATATCGTTATTGTGTTTGGTGGCATTATACACCTTATGGTGATACTCGATGTCATTGTCGATCGAAAAAACATGAACGATATATACCATATCATATGGTTGGTGATAATCGTAATCCAAGATTATTAGGTAATCGACCTTGTCGTGAACAGCCATGTCACAAAAGAAAACTTGATCATATTGCAGTATTTCATTCGACATATAATCAGCCACAAGGTCGTTGGAGAGATATTTCCAAATCACCACTTGAATTGCATACACCTATAAAGAGAACTTTTTGCTTAAGTTTCTAAAACAAAGATCATCAACCTCATTATATTGGCTTTCACACGACTACATCTGAAGCTGCTGTTTCAATTGCACATAGTGAATTTCAACCGAGTACTGGTGTTTATTTCGCTCGATCAATCGACGGAACAATTGGCAAAGCCAGAACTGGTGGTAGTGCTTATATTATTGCTAAAATTCGCATGGGTAAAGTATACGAAGCTCACCGAAATCTTTTAAATAAAAAACATCCATTATTCAATCCTCAAGTGTATGACTTTGTTCATCGATGAAAATGGCAAAATGATTATGACACTTGTTATATAATCCATGAGCATGATGACCGTGATGAATTTGCTATTAAAGATTCTGAAAGACAAATTGTGAAATGGGTCATTGTAGTTGAACGACCATTCGATTATAAAGTAGTAAGATGTCAACTCGATACAGAATTCGATTCTACGAAATATGGTTGCATTTAAGATAGAAATCGTTAAATGAACAATACATCCTAATTAGATGAAACAAAATCTTGGTTTTTTTAAATAGTTAGGGCATATTTGCACCAAATAAAGATCCATTTCAATCTATCACGCGATCAGAAAGTTTCAATACTATTTCTTCGTTATTTATGAAATACGATAGAAATGTGTGAATCCTTTCTATATGATTGAACAATGACAATGTTTAATTAAGATTTCAAGGGTGTTCGGGGATGTAGATGTAGGCGGATGAATGAAGAGAAGAACCACACGCATAATATATTCGATAGACATTTTAGAATTTAAAAGTTGTCCAAAAAGATGCGTCACGCAGAGAATATATTAAATTATTGCTTTCTATGCTCTACCTTTACAACTAGTAAACGTTAATAAATGTCGTCATGATGAAATAATTGATGTTACAATAATTATTTACGTTTCATAAGACAACGAAAGCGCCTCCCCTCGAAGTTGAGTTTATTATTTTACGAATAGCCAATTAGAGTGTGAAGGGTCTCGTGCGGTTCAAATTATACAATTAGACTTCATTCTGACTGTGCGCGGCTTAGTCAGAACCCGACATTATCCATCTCCTACATTGTCAGGCAACGTTGTATTTATCTGCAAAATTTCTTTCTCTTTTTTCTCTCTATTGAATGGTATATAAGAATATGACAAAAAAAATTGTTCTTTTCATTTTTCTTCTAGTTTGACACCGTTTGCTTCCATTTACAATATAGGAATACTCATAACAAAACTCCGTCACTACATTACTCGATAGACTTTTTAAAGGTCTACAAAATGATACTATTGTGTTGAGTCTAATTTATGGTTGAGACACTTTAATCAAATGCGCAATGTTCATGAGTGTCGAAAGTTACCGTTTTTGACTAATATTTAATCAGTTTTGATCAGAATTGAGATTACATAAAAAAACTAAAGTCAGTCAAAAATATCGCTTGTATTATTTAACCATTTTTGTTTTGGATTTTTCCAGATCTTTGAAATTTATTTTCTGAAATGACTCACCTTTCGTGCTGACTCCAAAACTATTCTTTTTTTTTTTTATTCATAGGAAGCCTGACTATTCTGATTAAAACGGTTTTGGATTAATTAAAAACGGCGACTTTCGACACTTGAACATTGTGTGTTTGATTAAAGTGTCATGATCATAAACTAGGCTCAACACAATACTAGTATCATTTTATAGAACTTTAAAAAACCGATCGAATGATACATAATTCAAAGTAGACCGCTGTTTGTACATTTCAATAGTGAAAAGCACTATATTCCTCTAACAAATGTTGAACGTGTTTCCTAATATCTTTAAGTGACATATATTAATGGTGGGATGTGAGGATCAGTTTGAAGCGAAGAATGATATCTACATCCATCGACATAAGAAAACACACTGCCTTGTTGGTAGTTTTGTTTTTGAATATATTTCGTGCACTATTATTTCTTGTTGATGTACTACTATTACATCTCTCCCTTTTTTTTTGCATACAGTAAAAAATTTTCATCTCGCTGTTCAAGAATCTCAAAATAAATTTTGTTTGACTTTCTTTTTTGGCTAAATTAGTGTCATTCGTTTTTTCATTGCTCTTCTCATATTGTAAGTGTGAGCGAACAATTTCATCTAAGAGAAAAATGAAAAGAACATTTTTTTTTTGCATACTGCTATATACTATTCGATAGAATAAAGAAAGAGCTTTCATTTTATATAATAGTTAAATTAAAGAAACTGAAATAGAGAAAGAAACTTTTCAAGTAAATACAACATTGTATGACACTATAGTAGATCGATAAATATCGAGTTTTGAATCAGTCAGACGCAATCAGAATGAAGTCTAATAGTATAGTTTCAACGGCCACCAACTGCTTAAGCTCGGATTGACTATTTGGAAGATAATCAACTGAGAGTTGAGAGGAGACCGATTTCATCGTTTGACAGCTCTCTCCTTTGCATTTTTTTTCTACGGTTTTGTCTCTATTCATACAAATAAAAAATAAGTTGAAGGATTCTTCGTTTTATTTTTATATAAAAGAAGAATTTTATCAAATAATCGTATGTGTGTCTGATTTGTATCTTAGATATTTACGAAATAATGTCCGAACGTAAAGAATGTTCTGAATTGGTTGGACAAACATTCGATATTGCATCTCAACAAAGGGTGTGGGTGTTGATTAGATTATTTCAATATAAACAATCTGTTTCTATTTGCGTTGACTGTTTATTTTATTCAGTTATTAATTAAAATAAATAAATAACTGCTTTTATTAGTAGCTGAAGAAATGATGAAGCGTGCTCTAAACAAGGCAAAGCATGTGTTAAACTCGAAAATGGAATGAAATCGTGTCAATCCTCCTGTCGTCAATTCAGATTAATCGTATGATTCGTATCTTATTTGACTGTTTTAGAAAATGCTGAAGTAAATATGGCGACCATTCATTGAAAAACACATCAGGATATGAATGTGATGTAATTCTTGCATATGATCACCTTGCTTTTCTATATTAAATTGATAAAACTTATTTCCAAATGTTTTTTTTTTAGTTGATATTTTATCTTTTCGAACTTTTTTTCATTGTTTTAAGTAGTTTTGATTTATTTTCTTGTCATTTTAGAACAACTTCTTGTTGAACCTTTTTACCATATTATCTTTGTTTATGTTTTTCAATATGAGATTTACAGTTAACTAAATATTCTCGAATCTAAAAAGAATCATATTTTTAAAATTTTAAACGAAAAATTTATTTTTACTTTTATCATATGTTTATCTCATGTGATCATCAGAGCATAACAATTATCAAGTCGTTTTATTGAAATTTGTTCCATTTCTAAATGCGAAATACCTTCGAGAACAGTAGATTGAACTTGAGGATAACGAGAAGATAAATAAAATTAATAGTGGTATTAATTTTTGTTTTAATTAATTTACACAAGCATTTCTCGTTTAAAATCATGATCAACGAATGTTTCATCATCATTTGTAGATAAATCAGATTCATTAATAAGTACTGGATTGTCAGTACACTTGAGTTATTTCATCCATGGTAAATCAAGATGAATTTCAGCATATTTAGAAGTAATTGCTTCCTAAAAAAAACCTATCTATGACATTTATTTGAGAATGAAAATAAATTGATTTTATTGTGAATTATTAGTCATTTAGGTTTTTGTTCGATGTTTAAACCATTTATTATCTCATAGAGGATATTTAATAAAACATTGTTTTGAAAGCTAACTACGTCAAATAGCATTATTCACAGATGCAATAGTACCAACACTCATCAATTCCGTGTTGGTATGGGTTTCAAAATGACAGAGTAGTATCAAGTTCATCTCTGTTGAACATTCTTTATGAATGACTTCTTAGATTTAAAAATACAAAAATAAAAAAGAATCAGTTTCTATCTCCTTTGTTTGAAAAACTATGTAGTACACTATTAAAAAAATTGAATTTAATGAAGGCATAGTTTATCATTACAAATGGATAGAGACTTTTAGTACGAACATAAGTACAATATATGATTAATAATCTTTTATAGGTATAATATTATTTTTTACAATATTTGAATGTCAAAGTTACCCATTCACAAGAAAGAAATATTTCATGGTTATTAAAATATACAGACTAATGAGAAAAATATTCATATGAATTACACTGTATACAAAAGTATACAATATAACAAGGTCAAGTAAAAAAGAGAGAAAATAACAGTTAAATCTATTGTATGAATTTGCTCTCGTTTCTAGAACGCTCACGTAACAAAAAAAATTCATGTTATAAAATCAACTTATTTGTTGGCATGAGTTCAACATATACTGAAGGTGTGGTTATTAATCTTTGGAATTTCTTGTGTTTTTAGTGCATTTCTATAGGAATAGACTTACAATATTATTTGCACGCGCAGCCTCTATGAGTAAGTAGAACAGCGTACTTAATTCGTCTTTGACTTCGTCTTCCAACAGAATAGAAAAAGAAAAACGATGTACTTCGTTCTTTATCTCTCTATTCTCACTCCTAGTATCATGGCATTCTAGAACGAACGAGGAGAGAAGAATGTATCAATAACAGAATAATATCATTTAGTGAATGTATGTTCTGAGCAAAAACGCATATATCATCTGGCTAAAGAACAATACAAACTGATCACATGAACAAAATCAAACAACGAAGTGTAATATGTAAGGCATGATATCACA
>CAJNSZ010003505.1:0-10991 GCA_905329745.1 Rotaria sp. Silwood2
ATAAAATTTCGATAGCGATTGATCAGTTTGTGGTGTTCCCTCGTTAGTTAAACCAATCGATAAAATGCTGTCCAGAATTTTTTGTTTGGTTCATTAAATTACTTTTGTTGTTAGTCGATGATAATGACAATTTAGGAATATCTGTTGATGATAATTTTTCAGTTTTTAATTTTTCAGTAGTATAATCACTATTTCCTATAGTTGATGGATATACTGAGAATGCATCCTGGTGAAATTGATCGATGACTCTCAGGAATGATTATATTTGAATTCATTGTTGCATGGTACTGTCCATTACTATCAACTGGTTTTATCTATGTAACAAATTAGTGAGCATTATATTAAGGATTGAGTCTATTACCTTTGTCTTAATAACAGATTTATCGTCGTACGTATTCAATACGAGTCAGAGAACTTTTCCCAATAATTGTTGCTTTATTCATTATTGGATATGTACCTCACAAGTATTTTGAGATCATGTAAAGAAAATTAAATGAAATATACTACAGAAGATTGATGTTTTTTTGACAGTCATGACATACTTATACTATTGATGAGTTATTAAGAAATCTGTGAAGTTTCGTTAATTGTATTGTTTACACTGAAAGAATGTTATTGATTTTATTTTATGACTGTTCACTTTTTTTTTCTCTCTTTTTTCTTGAAGTCTATTTTTAAATGAATATTGAAGTAGAATAAACACAAATATCACATTTCTTTAATAATTATATCAAGCGAATTGATGGGGTACTCATTTTTGAATGTGACTAGAAGCCAATCAAATTGTGTTTTTAATACATTCTGTTTGATTGTGTAATTTACAGCGAATTCAATTGGCAACTATTTTCAAAAGCTTGATCGGAATGTGTACTCTCTAATAAATGAAAATTTTTTGATCAGATCTATGTAGGATACGCTTCTTTATAATTCTTCACACCGGGTCGTCATTATACATCGTATTCAGATTCACATTTCATCAATAAGTTGCATTGTATTTATGTTTTCTTTTTGTTTCTATTTGTTCTTGTGAGAACTCTCGCATTATTTTCTTTAGTTGTTTCAAACATCAATCAATAGTTTTTTATTAAATTTTATACAATGTTACTAAAAGTATTTTTCTTTGCGAAAAACAAACCTATGGATTGCCGTTCTCTACTAGTCAATATTATTAAAATTCTTTAGCTAATGAAAAGAATAACGATGTTTTCTGAGCATTTCTTATTTGCTATTTCATAAACAGTGTATACTCTACAAAATAGAGATGATGATGATTATTTTTGATGATAAGCTATATGTAGAGGTATAAGCCAATGGGCCGAGTCGCCGTCGGCGACCAATGCACCAGCTTACACTTGTAGTTGTACGGAAAAACATATATGTACTTTCTATACGTTTGTATCTGTAGAAAATGCATTTTTTATTTGAAGATGAGCCACGAGGCTGTAAAAACATGTGACTACTGTATTTTTTCTGTAAAGTAAAATTTGCTAGCGAGCTGTATTAGTACTTTTATGTTTGAGAAAACATAACGTAATAAATATTCGTTACATTTTTAAGTTGTTCCCAATACAAAATGAGATTTTATATGAACTATTTCATCTTGAAAATATATATAATTCACGAGAAACATGTCAAATTTAAAACCAGCTGAATTGATGATTCTATGTAATAATGACATATCGGATATCTTGTTTAGCGATTGCTTATAACACAACATCCACACAATGGTCACTGTATGAGAGAATCGATACTAAAGTACTGTCGCAACAACAAAGTAAGACATTCAAGAGAGTGTCATCACAAAAAATGGAAACTCTCCCGAGTGTACGATGCAATTTATTATAGGCAGCAGCAATATTACGCAGACCGTACGTACTGGTGTTGAATATATAATCAGTAAAGATTGAGAACTGTCGGTATCGGATGAATCAATGAAGTAGAGACCTGGGAATTGTTCCCTCCATTTGAAGCAATTATCCTATTTTTCACACATTGATATGAGAGATGTATTGGAAATTTCCAAACGCTATCTGAAAAAAAGAACGAACAAATTCAGAGACTTGGATTGGTTTTCATAGAGAAATGCTAACAGACTGTATTCTTAAATGTAAGACAAAATGTTCAATGTTAGATAAACGAAGCAAATTGTCAAACTCTACAATATGTGAATTTGATTTTCAATGAAACGTTCACAGAAGATCAGCTCATTTTTATTCTCAACATTTTTGAGTCATTTGAATCTCTTTATGAAATAATCCCGATGTTTCTCAAGTTAGTGCTAAACATGATAGATGATCTTCAGTACAGAATTTCTGTGTTGTAGATCTACTTAATTGTTCAATCAAACGCCAGATTATGATGAATTCATTCAGAGTACTTCGACTTTTTATACTTTTGATTTGATCATTCGAATAGTTTTTATCGATATGAATGATCAATCGAATTCAGAATAGGTTTGTTTCAGACAAATGAAAACATAACAATCAAGATTGATCTCCACTACATCTCATGCTTGATTTTGTCTAACGAGTTGTCTAATCATTTTCAATTATTTAATCAACTGTACTTACTTTTTTTTTTAATGGCATCATACTTAAATATTTTTACTGGAGCAAATCTTTCGCGCATATTTTTATTCACAAGAAACATGAAATTTATCAATATTGAAACAGTTTTCTCTTTGGCTACACAAGATCAATGAGAGAAATAGGATAGCGATTGTTAGCTACGATCGTGTCTTTTATTCAGATTATTTTAGAAACTTTTACAATTCAACTTAAAAGTTCAAAACAAATTAATTATTTCTGCTTTAAATAATTCAAGTAAGGTGCACAATACTCGAATCAAATGTTTGAATAAATGACATTCAAAGAGCTGAAGGTAACATCGAGTCGAAGTTTTCCCATCTTTTCTTAATGGAAAAAAAAACAAAAATTTCAGCGACTTATTTTCAACTATGAAACTAAGATAAAGTCAAACAACGAAAAGTATCTATCCCACATAATACTGCTGCTCAGGTACTTTTGCATTGTGATTTTGTATTTACTTCTATAATTAATTCAAATTTGTTTGAAAAGTGTTTCAAACAAAACTAAATTGAGCATTGACTCTTTGTGCAAAACGCATAGCTGCATGTGTATTTCCTGACGTGTAAAGTTGCATAATTTTCTTCAAGTGCATGGTGAAGTCACTAGCATTTAATTTTTGATTTCGATAGAAGCTCAACAAGCGTGCAAAAAAATTAAAAGCTACAATGTAATATTCACTAAACTATTTCATGGTGATTTCGGTAACGTTGTCACTCGTATTAATCGTTCTCAGGTTGAACACAGTAGCTTCTGAGTGTGTTCAAATTTCGTATTCTTCGTCTTCGATCTTCCAACCTTCACAATGCTGTAACGCATTCTTCTTCAAAGTACAAACGATAGGGGTTGATCTTCGTTCCCATTGAATAAAGTAAGAGAAAAAATTTTTCGTTCATTGGTTCACTGATCTTCTCAGCACAATTTTCATGTACCTCTCACTATGATATCCATATCTTCTCTAATACTTATATAAACAGCGTTTGTTGAATCTGATCGAGAGATCAATATCACACAAACATCTTTTCTAGATTCAAGTGACAACAATTTCAGTAGTAGAATAAATATATGGATCGATTTTGAATGCTTTATCAGTTATCCAAGTCAAAATATCAGTTGAAGAGGAATTTTTTGGTCGAAAACGTGTTTGACGAACATATTCAAGTATGACAATAATGTTAGTATTTGAAAATTAATATCAAACAATTTACTTTGTTTATCAAATATAAACATCAAATGCATCGTCTAGGCGATCATTTGGTGTTTCATTCAGATATTTCTATCAGTACAATCGGAATTCTTCTTTGATTATATTCGTAAGTACACCATACACTGATATGGAATTATGAAAAATTCCATAGAGGTATATAACCAAATTCATTCTTTTATTTTCCTTTCTTCTTATATGAATCATTCGATACTCTCGTTTTAGTTTTTCTTTTCCTCTTTTAATTCTACAGGTCACGACGAAGAAATTCACATGCCATTTACAAACTTTGTTCATGATGATGGTTGCTTAACTCAATAGAACTCCACACAAATAAGTTAGAAACACTTTGAAAGAGAATGAATCACTGTATGATTCTGTTTTAGATGACGCATAGATTGTTTAAATAAGAAAGAAAAGTATTTTTTAAATTCTAGTCAGGTTTACTCATCACTTTCAATAAATTTACATTTTTGAAAAAGTAAAACATTGTGTTAGAGCACGACTATTTTGAAGATCATTATCGAATAATGTAACTTGTAAGTTAAGAGAAAAAGTAGTAAGATAAGTACATGGATCTCTAATTAGAATTTTTCTCTCGGACAAATGAAACATAAAGAGAACACAATTTTCTGCAAGATATGATTATGGTATCTTATACACATAGATTTTTACGGAAATTGAATGTATAGTTATTGTTGAGCAGCATTGTAGTTTAATAGTAGACGTGAGAGAATTGTACTTATTGAAATTTTCTTCAGCAAATATAAACTGTTCGTAAGTAATAGCTATTAGATTTTTCATAAGTATTCAGAATTTCTTATGAAAACCTTCACTAACGAATAGCTTCCTCATATCCAAAGGAATAAGAAACTTTGTCTATTTTAGACTCATGTCAACAAATAAACGACAAAGCAATTTTGAATTATTTCGGTCAATTTCTACCATAAGCAAAGCTTCTTGGAGAGCAGCCAACATCCTCGATAAAGATATCTACAAATTAGGAAATCTTCAACAGCTATCTAAAATGAACTACACAAATCCAATTCAACTGGATTCCGAAATCAATGTTATATTGTTGAAACAACATAATTTTCAAAAAGAAAAAGTTTTATCGACAAAAGGAATTAAGTTCAAATGGAAACAAGAAGATGACAATGAACGAAAGAATGATTGTCTCGTTTATTTATTACGCTATGAATTCGCTGTTGTTGACTCGATATTCTAGAGTTCTATCAAGAACATTATTTGATGATTTAAATCTAACTTGGTTATTCTATGGTACATCGATGAGCAAATTAAATAATATTTGTCTTGAAGGATTTTACAAACCTGGCCAAATGAGTTATCAATCTTACACGAAAAATAAAGGATTGTAAGGTTACGGTTGTTATTTTACCAATGACCCAACATATGCTCATGCCTGTTCAGCTCTTCAAGGATCGAATCAAACTTTGTTATCTCGTGCTATTTATGGTAGAGCTCGCACCGTTGATTATTGTTTAGGAGCTACTAGAACGTTTAGCTATGATTCACTGTTCAGTCGCATTCACACTCACGCATAAAATATCTTCGTCATATGCTCGATCGAAATGATGATGACATGACTTTTTTTCGTTCGTTTTTTGTTCAACATTGAGTCAACTAGAGGAAAGAGAAAAGCTCCTTAATAGATTCGAACTATCTGTCTCCCGTTTCAAAGCTGGATGCGTTTATCCTTACGCCATAGAAGCTCGGTGAAATTCTATTCATCAATTCTTATAGTTCTTGTGAACCATTCGATGGAACTATTGCTGTTATAGTAGCAAAGAGAGCTCTCTATCGATACAATCTGGATGTGGATGAAGAGAAGACCTACGCACACGATGATGTAAAGGATAAATTCTTATGTGTGCCAAAAAGGTATTTATGGTTATCCTGATGTACATTGTAAAAGATCTTGTAACATGAAGTGCATCTTGCCAACACTTATCATTGATGAATCGACTATTTCCAATGGTATTACTACCGATAAGAAAAAGGGGACAAGCGACATGCTTGTATACCTTGACTGAGTGATGTTTACTGTCCATTTGATCAATTCGCGCGTTCATATGGCACGTTGAACATTGCCAAAAAACATTTTCCTCCTCTTTCCTTTTTATTTCTTTTCTTGCGAAAGGGTGTGGACTGTGGCCAGGTGAAGCTTTCATCCAGACACTATACCCTCGAAATGAATAATACTTGAATTAATTTAACTCATGTACTAGTCAAAAAGGATGCATCAACATGTATGACTATAAACTAAAAGAATAAAATTTGCATACAAGAATATGGAAAATATCCACACGTCACTGAATTGTATTTGAATATGCATGATAATCATATATTAATGCAACGATTATTTAATTCATTTATTTGTTTATTTTTATTCACAATAATTATTAGGATAATAGTGAATACAGTGGCATTTTAAAATCTTGAGGATATGGGGGTGTTTGACTCTCTATTAAGAGACGATTCACAACTTTACCCACATCCTCAAACTCATTGATTACATGATACAATCACACGTTTGTTTCTAAGATAATGGTGCAGTTTGTATACCAGCTTCACTAAATGTAGAGCAGCAAAATGAAGTCCTATTGACATTCCACTGTAAACACTTAGAAACGTGGACAACATATAGAAAGTATTGAAGTGTCTTTCATACGAATAGCTACAAAGCGTAGGTGCACATGCATTATAATATCGTTCATAGGATGTTTCATTGGACCAAAAATCAATGAATAACTGGTATACGATCGTTTCGAGACTGTCATTGGCTTTGAAGCGAGACAATGGTGATGAAAACTGTAACGGTAGAATGTCTGACCTATCAAATGATGCTACAGCGTCAATAGAATATGTCGTATTGATTAGTATTGCTTCGATATACTCGACAATACATGAAATTGAGAAAAAGCATGAAAGAGATGAAAGAAGGATAGAATCAAGATAAAAACATCCCAATAAAATACCATTGGTGGTGTAGACTTTGTTTTTATTTGAATCGTAGAAAGCAGCAGATTCGAAGCATGAACTTGAAGTAGCACATGAACAATTTCCATTCTCGTATGTCATTGGGATATTAAGAAGAGGAGCATAACTCTCATTACGTCCAATTGTCATCATCCAGTTATTGCCTCCAACTGATATGAAAGCATTGCCGGCAACAGTAGCACGAAAAAGTTGCAATAGACGCGCAAATAGAGTTGATGTTGACCTTTGAAACAGTTCATATGCTTCATTAACTTGTGTTTGAAATTGATCGACAGGCATTACTTCTGAAGATATGAATATGCTGGCTTGAAACTCTTCAACAGCATTGATGACAGTTGTATTTGCCAGTGAACAGAAAGATTGAAGTAGGTTGAAAAACAAAATATTCCATCTACGAAAATCTTTTACTATCATCCACCAAATCGGATTTATGCTATATCGACTAGAATACTTAATCCATTGGTTAGTAATAAAAATGCTTGAACAAATGGGATGAAAAGTAGCATTGAGATTAACAGTGAAATTATTATACGATATGGAAATGTTTGAACACGGACATTGAAGAGTATCAGAGTAGAAATTGTAAAGTTGCTCGTAAATTGACTGAGACGGAATTAAAATCGTCTCCCTATGAGTCTGTTTGATCAATCCAGTATAGAAAACTAGAGTTAAAGTCAAGGTTGTTAGAAGAATGAGATAGAGACGTGTTGACCATATTTCACGTCGTGCAGTGAGATTTGTACTTGACGACGTTTCGAAGAGATTCAACGTACTGATGTATTGTTTAATTCGGGTCATTCTTGAAATTGTTGGAGCTACAATCAAAATATCACTTTCATCGAACGTCATCGTTAGTATTTTTCGAATTGTTAATCGAGGCAAATGTACTTTCGATCTTTTCTCAATAATTCATAATAATAAGTCAATTGATCGCATTCTCTTAAATTGAATAGCTTGATTAGATCTATTTGACTATCTATCTTTCATGCAAAAAGTGATATCATTTAGAGGTTCGAAATAAATTCGAGTGAAAATTTCTCATGGATATATTTTAAAATCACTAGAAATGCAATCGAAACACAGAGACATTGTTTGAAACCTGCGTAAAAAGTTCCATTTACACCAGAAAACAATAGCAACAAATTTTTCCTACTTTTCTTATATTTCAGAAAACGACAACGGTTGGATATATTATTGAATTTTTTGCAGAGACAACATGTGATAAACTTAAAGATATTCCAATTCTATCGGAAAATATATATTGTCGAAAGTGTAATCAACAAAAGATTCTATTCATTACATCGATGAGATTCATATTGAGTATAGCTTACCCTTAGAGGAAATATATTCAGTTGTTGTTATCGATTGATTTATCAAATGATATCGCATTCGAATTTGTTTAAGAACTATCATAAAAATTAGAGCAACGATAGGAAGAATCAGTCGAAGACCTCGATTCAAACCACCGCAAATGCCTAATAGAGTAACAATAACGAAGAATATATCGAAACGTTCTTCGGTGGTATAGATACAGGATACAGGCGAACAACTATGATAAAACTGATTGTAGGAAATATTGATTGTCCAATTTTCTATTAAGAACTCGTTTATCATCTTTAATAATGTAGTGTTAATAGGAAATCGACTTGAAACATTGGCATCGAGTGGCAAAATATTGCTGACATCGAAAATTCCTTGTCTAACATAGACAGCAAGAACGGCAGCAAAACACGTCTGGTTATACCAACATTCAAGTGTCGAAGATAGTGCTGATTCGATTGGCAAACATCTGACAATCATATTAGGGAGATGTATCCTACTCGTTGTATTTGATGAAGTGAAAACGAATGCGTTTGTGCCACATTTGAAGCCCAAATTTTGACATGAACACATAAACAATAATACGGGAGATGATAGCGTATCAATCAACGGCTTAAGTAAATCGCGGATTACTATTTCACCGTATGAATTAAATATTAGCCTACAATTTGACTTAGTCCAAGTTATCAGTTGGCTTGCTTGAGTGGTTTCGCGAGTGAGTAAGAAGATGCGAGTGAATTCCCGTTGAACTGTCCTTATGAACAGGTCGATAAGAGCGTTGACTTCTTTAGAAAAGAATGCTTCGGACACAACATGGGTATTGATAAATGTATTACTCGAGAATAATTGATAGGCATTGGCAAAAGTAGTCTGTGCTAGTGAACAAATCATAGCGAGTATTTGGAAGTAGCCTTCACCAAGTCCTATCTCAAATCGACCCGTATTAACTAGTGCGGTCGAGTTAAATCGACTTAGAAGACTGTACCAATCTGGTGATATAATCCGACTCGAACAGAGTTGATGAAAAGTAGGAACGATTTCAATAAAATTCGAATATGAAATAGCAATTTGTGAGCATGGACAATTTAAAGTATCCATATGTAATTGTGATAAATGTTCAAAGTCTGTGCGAGATGGGCTAGATACGGTAATCATTTTTGTTTGGGTGGATAAAAAGACATACAAGCCAAATACAGTTAAAATCAACCAGAAACAGATAAGAAAAAGTCGAGTTACAATACGTTGCCGGTATACGACATCTTTGTTTCGAGATGAACTCCGAAATAGATTGAGATTGAGTAACAAACGTCCAATCATACAAGGTAACGAACGTATTCGACTGATAAGATTGAGACCTAGAATCATAGTCGAGCATTAAACAACTAACATCAGCAGATTGATTATTACTACATAAATGTGACATTTAATCATTTCACACTAGACGACTAATCAAAGAAGTATACAATTACACTTCTAAGTTCTCGCTTAGCAGATTAGAGAATATATTTAATGAAATACAAATGGTTGCATTCGCAAGAAAATTTCAAAGGAATTACTTGTGAAAATTCTATTTCTGAGCAAAGTCAAGATATGTCAGTTAAGGTCCTACAAATTATTCTGAGGATGATTCCGGTCACATAAATTTTCCCAAGTTTGGTTTCAAGGCTGGTCAGAAGTCTGTTCTTGTTCATCTCGAGCAAGTACTGTCTAAGAAACGGAAGATGTATTACTTGAAAACATCACATCAAAAACCTAAGTTCTGGGACTCTTGTCACCTTCAATCAAGTACTATATATACATATACTAGACGAATACCGCTTCATATCACGCAGAAATCATCTTTAAGAAAATGATGGTCAGCAATATTATGTCCCATGAACTTGTTGCTGTGGACTGTTTATTACAACGATCTCAAAATATCCTTTTGCCAGTGAACCGATGCAAGTAATTCAATCAGGAATGATAAGAACTCATTTTTCCGCGAATTACTTTTATTGAGACCCGATCCGTTTGAAAATTCATACCTAATACACTTGTTAATCAAACTATTGCATATTTTTATTATGAATTCATTTCAGTGCTTGAATCGAAGAAAATGCGCAAGATCTGATATGATTGAAACGATAGATAGCTCATCTCCAACACTAATTGAATAAGTTCTTCGAAAGATTAAAACTGCCTGTTCAGATATTTTGAACAAACTCTTTTGCTTAGGATTATTCACTGCTAGTGGATTTTCAGTCATACAACCAAGTGACCCGATAGCATGAGCAATAGGTGTTTGACGAGAAAGTGACATAAAGATGTACATATTACTGTTACTAAAGATCCGTCTGAACATCTTGAACTAATCTGTATCTTCGAAGAGAATTTCAGAACATAGCTATCCATGCTCTTATAGTTTTGTTTATTGTAATCATCAAGGCATCTGATTTAGCCTAGCGTCTAATGTAATAATCATAGCTAGACTAACAGCTCTAACGAGTAGAGATTTCCATCTGTTTTATGCATAACTTACGATCGCTTGCTGCTCTCTGATCATTATCAATGGTTATAGGATTTCTTCGTGTTTTCCACGCACGTATGATAAGCACAAGTTTGACTAAGAGTGGTGCAAGAATGCGTAGTACCACTGAAACTCCACCAAAAGCACTCGTGGTCAATGTAAAAATGAAAAGTACATCGAATCTGCGCGTGTACGAGTACGTACAATATGTTGGATTGCATTGAGTGTAGTAACTAGAGTAGAGAACTGTTGTTGTTAGTTCTTCAATCATGAGTTTATCGAGGAGTGTTTGTATCGTGAAGTTGGGTAAGAAGCGACTCGAAGTCTTCAGTGGTTGTAGTCTCATATTCATCGG
>CAJNSZ010003506.1:0-10990 GCA_905329745.1 Rotaria sp. Silwood2
ATTCTCTTAACCGATGTCGACGCCACAAGAAAAATAACAACGAATCGATGTCGGATTTTCGAATACCTGCAACACTTTCAATGGCAAGACAATAAGAAAATCTTCTCAGACTATGGCAATGACAAGGAAAGTATCAGTCAGACAAAATGTTGAATATAATGAAAAGAAAACTACGGTATGGAAATGTATTTGAGCATTTACGTATTATAAGTGAAACCTTATCTCAAGCCAGAACAATTAGACTCTTAACTAGATACCAATTGACATGTGTGGGCTTTATGTTGCATTTACGTTGTTAACACCTGATTGGTTAGAGTGAATCAAAAGATAGTTGTCGTTTTTCGAATTGATGACTGATAGATGACAGTCTTTTCTAGAAAAGTCTATTACACATCGAAAAGAATACTTTTTGAATTTCTGTGACTCACCTTGGCATCTCACTTGAAGTCAAAGAAAATGAGAGAATAGAATCTGAACGAAGTGAGAATCACAAAAAAATCGAACATTAGAATCCCAAGAATGAACAAATTATTCAAAAAAAACAACAATCCTTTTTCCGCGAGGAACTTCGCCGCGTAAGATCTGAGAGGATAAGGAGTCAGTCAAGAACATATATTACTATTTTATAAGTAAATTTTGCAATTTAAAGAATGGCCAGCACAAAGAAGAACAGCAATGTATCTTTCCTGAAGATGATTCGAATACCGAAACAAAGTAGAATGGTTACCATCAGTATATATTGATACCATATGATTGTTGTTTGAAGTGTTCTATCGATAAAGTTGAGCTTTCATATCTTTAATTGTTTGCTCATTTGAGATAAGTTTCGTCATCAAACGCGAATCTTTCTCTTGAAGTTTTGAAAGAGAACAAGCGAGACATCATTCTTATTCAGATACCGATACTAAATCAAATACTCGACAATGAGACTTAGTTCCATTCCGTTTAGTTGGACGCCATCAAATGGTATATTTTTTTTTTACAAATGAATGTTCGCACAGATGTCATTGTGAAGCTAGATACCCGACAGAAATATACACTAGTAAAGTTATCACCACATTCTAAATTTCTGTTCAGATTGAAAACATAACTTACGGTGAGTTTCTAACCGATTGCTTTTAGTGTAGAATTGAATGCTGCGTTCACCAGAACTATGTTCAAAACGTATTATCAGGCAAAAAGCCCACTTTGCTTGCAGATACTGGTTTTCAGCAAGATTTCTGCAACATTTTCTGTCCGGATTCACTCTAAGATTTGGGTTCGTTTTCTTTTGCGCTTTAGTAGTTGCGGAATTATATCCTGAGTAGCATGGTTTGAAGTCAAGTTCTGGTGATCTCTAAAGTCGGATTTTAGCTGCTAATGCTTTCGCTGGCATCATCGGCTTGATCCTTTTTGGGATACTTTTGCCTGTTAGAAAAAAATTAGATCGTTACTATTAAATCATTGATTGTGTCACACAGATGGATGGCTAGACTTTTTTTTGTACTCATCTATTCTTCCGTTTTAGTTCATTGACGTTTTCATTTAATTGTTTGAAAGAATGGAAGCGCATAAGATCACAAGTCGACTCACCGGACGTTTTTCTCTCAGTCAAGTCAGATCGGATATGGAGAGTGTGGATGTGGTGTGAGTTCTGAGTAGGCCTTTTCTTTTCATTTGCATCCACACCACATTTACACCCTGCATAACACGTTTACATCATAAAATTTGCTCTTATAAATCAATAATTAAAGATCAACAATGATAAAATGAAAAACAATTTGATGAATGTGAAAAAGTTCAGTCAGATATTTTCGTCAGTAACATGCTATCTATACAAGTTAATGATTCATTTGACATAGTAAGAAAGCGAAATTTAGCAAAGATTTTATGTAGATTTATCCAACTAGTTTGCTTATATATCATTCGTAAATTAATTCACATCAATCAGTCTCAGAGACAAATAACACTTATGTGCATGTCAAAGAATATAACGAAGAGTATTTGTTCGCTATTTACTAGGACTAAAAATTGTTGTTAATGGTGGATTACGTGCACGTCAATTGAATAGATGTACACGCAGATGTTGTAATCGATGTAAATGATGTTCGATAAAAATTTGTTTAGAATGCTGACTAACATTAATCAATGAATGATTCAAAACAGTGAAATAATCACGAATTTTGGTACATTTTTTTGATCAACGTTTATGAAAATATGTTCTTCTGTTTAATATATTTATCATGGTGAATTTGAAAAACAATCTGTCATATGTTTCAGATCATTGTGAGTATAAGGCAATACAATTCATTATTTTCCCTCATGATAAAGAAGTTCTGTTTGATTTCACAACCACTTTTATTCTAAAAAAAATGGCATATATAACAATGTGATCAAATGTTGGCAAGTCGAATTGACAGTGTCAGAATCATTCTCGATATTACAGAAAAAATGAGTACATTGATATAAATAGTAGTGAAAGTGAAGTATTTATTTTTACCAAGTGAATCAAATATTTTGTTCAATTATTAGATGAAAAATAGATATACATTGATTTAAAAATGATGTGCATCGATTTATTAGTATATGCGTATGTTATTATTTTCAATGAGAAATTTAAAATTGCTATTTTGTATCTACGTGCGCATTTGTTTCTCATTCAGAAAGATCACAGCAAACATTTGATGGACTAGATTGAGTTAAATCGTATAATCAAGTGTGTAATTTTCTATCTTGTCAGTAAACGTCAACTCCGTGAGGTCTCTAAATGCCATTATTATGTATATCGACAACAAGGCGAATATGGCCTATCATTCGCCTGTCATTTAAGATTGCTCAATAGTTGCTAAAACTTATATTCATTCTATCGTCGAAATGTAGTTCGTGCTCGGATAAATGTAGTAAATATTTTGGATGATATTGGCAAATATAAACTTGTTCATCAGTAGTTGCCATTAGTTTCTCAATCGATGAACGACGATGATCTAAATATTCGATCAAGCAATCAATTCTTTGGATAGAAACATAATAACGTAACGCAATAAGATATTACCAATTGATTTAAGGAACATCCTTTACATATTCAAATATTTGAATCAGTCATAGTAGATATTTCTCTTACAATTAAGTGTTCACGATTGAATGCCATGATGACTAGCGAATGATGTTTTTGTGTTGTAATTGAATGTGATTATCGATGAACTTGTAGAGATGACCAGTTTCTATATCGTCAGTAGCAGTTCATACTCTAAACGATTTCAGAAGAAATGATGGAAAAATTCTCTTCCATTGGGTAAAAAATAAAGTGACGTGGCATCGTTCAATGCAAGGAATTGATGGAAGAAACCAGACATTCTTCTACCTGATTTGTCAAAGAAAATAGTGCGCGTTTTATACTGATAATTGTTCCAGTAATATTAAACGGATGTGATCATTTGTTCATTATATTTGATTCTACATGCTTCACGCAAACAGAAGTTTTTTTTCCGAGAAGATTCATGTTGATGGTTGTATCTAGGCATGCACCGAAGCCGGGTACAGACCGGGAATTCCGGGCTTGGTATTCCCTGAATTCGGTCGCTCCCGGGTTCGGCCATTCCCGGTATCTGAAATGTTGGATTTAGTTATTTATTTATTTAGGTCATTGCTAGACACTAAGAGAAGCCAGGAGCATACCAGGAATACCGAGCCCGAACTTCCCGGAGTTCGGTCATCCCCGGGTTCGATCATACCTGGCTTCTAAAGAAACCTAATGCAGACCAAAGTACATGAATCACTAAATCTAATGTTTTAGGTACCGAGAATGACCGAACACCGGGAACACCGAACCCGGGAATGACCGAACCCGGGTATGACCGAATACGGGAAATTTGGGCTCGGTGCATGCCTAGGTGTATCCACCGTTACATTGTTTATTGGCCGAGTAAATGTTGAGTAGGTATGTGTAAAAGAAAAGTCAATATCAGATTTAATGTGAAGATAATGATTATCACTTAGGATTGATTAGTCTATCAGAAAACGTTCCTCAATGGGTTGAAAGAATGAATTCTGGAATAAATTGTTTTGAATAAGTAAATTCTATTGTGTGTTATCATGTGTAATTGACTAAGTCAGTTGAGTCCAAAGAGTTCGAAGTAATATTTGAGCTGTTCTGAAACGATTCTCAGTAGGTTCGTTCAAGGGAATCAGAATAATATGTTTATGCCATTCGGCTTGAGAGTCTCTTGATTGATAATCGAGAATTTGTTCTCGAAAGACTCGAGCTTGTTCCATCGGATCGAAACGTCCAAAATTGAAATGCGAAAGAATGCATTCATATTGATTTTGTAGACCATTTAGAGCAGCTGGCACTTCCATTGGAAAACAGATAGTCTAACGAAAAAAAAGAAAAAGCTTATTTGTAAACACTCAAACAACTATTTTACTTTGCTATTGGCTAAACGTGTCAACTGATAAATTCTTAAACGACTATATGAACGTTGAAAGACGCCACCGACGGTTATCGCCAATTCTAGATGGGAGAAATTCCTATTGCAATAACGAGAAAGATCGATTAATACAATTTCATGATAGTTTCAAATCAGAGATGTCCATCGCGGCGCTACCGCTGCTGCGGTAGCGGTTATCGGTGCGGCAGCGGCACTTTATTTTTGGAAGACATTGCAAAAACTGCATGAATTTGCACAAAAATTGAGTGTCCACAGACGTAACACTCTAAGACTCAATGAAGCTCATCGATTAGTGACAAGAATTGTATTACAATACGTTCACAGCAATGAAATTCGAAACTTTTTTCGAGTACCATCGCGGCAGCGACACACTTTTTGGAAATTCATCGCGGCGCGGAAGAAAACAATTTTTTTTTAAATCATCACGGCGCGGCAGCGGCAGATTTCGAGCCGCGATGGACATCTCTGTTTCAAATACAAACATTGGTTTCCATTCAGTCAATTTAAATCCGATCATTCGTTGTTCTTCTTCTGCCAATGTGAGAATACTAGGAATCAATTGCGCAGAATTTTCTATAGTCCAGGGAAGAATAAAGACCCATTTTCGAATGAAAATCATTTTGTTCTGTTGATTATTGAAATCATATTCCTTGTTCAGTTCCATTTCGATAAGATTCAATCGATATTGATGATCTGAAAAAGAAAGTCAAGTCGAATGGTATCGAATCATTTTGATCATCATACCATTTGTTGAAGTAACCAATTTGGCATAATTAAAATAGAAGGCTGCAGCACAACCTAATCCCACACTAGTACATTGCTAGATAAAAAAAAAGAACAAATTTCAAAATGATTGTTGACGAATGAAAAAATACCTACCGTAGACAATTCTTGATCGAATTCAAATCGATTTTCGGATGAATTAGTATAATCTTTTGAGAGAATATTCATTTTATTGATATAACTAATCACTTCACCAATTTCATTCTCATTCCATTGTGGTGCTCGATGACGAAGATCTACGGTTAGATAAGGAATTGAACGAATGAATTGACACGGAAAATATTCAATAGCTTCGTTAACAAGAATGAAGATATCACGCATAGTATCATGCTACAATCAAAATGACAGTATTAATGTTTCAATTCGTTTGAAAATCATCAATCATTTTACTTGTATAATATTGTGTTGTGCAATTCGCATCATTTGACGATTGTCTTCATCGTCTTGTCGACCCGTACAAATGAAAATACTCTGTTCAGTCTCCCGATGATTGTGGGCTGAATAGACGAGATAACCGTATTGTGTTAATTTCTCTTTCAAATCCCTAAAAAATAAAAGAACAGTTAAGATTCTTGATTATGGCAACAAATTTTGCAAGACCTACGTGATTAGAGCTCTAATCGATTGATCTTCCTGTGCTTTTTCAGTAAAAAACAAGGCCAGACGTTTGCTCTGTTCATTAGGAACTATCTTTGTGTTGATCTAAATTTTAAAAAAAAATTCTGTAGTTTCTGGAACTGAAAAATAATTGTTCTCTGCGAAGAGTTGAGCATATTCGAGTTCGGCTCACATCAATAGATGTTGCTGTTGTCGGTGATGGTTCATAATATTCATCGATATCTTCCTTAATCTGTAACCAAAATGATTTAACATCATCATCTAAAAATTATTTTTCTCGATTTGAACGAAAAAAAAAAAAAAAAACTCCACATACAACCCATGGTGTTTGATGCATTATCATTAGATTCGTTCCCAGGTCGATATTGATCATCATCGAATTGAAGCAATCGAATCGATTCAGACCATGGATCGAGATCGATCAATCGTTGAAGCATATTGCAGAAACGTACATATTCATCACGTTTTTCCGCTCGATTAATCTGACCCATCTGATAGATTTGATCAAGAATCGACATAATGTATGGATATTCTGCACAGAAGAGATACTACATAACAAAAAAATTCATCTTGTTGATTATCCTCAATCGAAATATATTTTACTCGAATGACTTCGTCATTTTCATCTGCCACATCTATATAGTAATATGTTCGACGTAGATATCGGTCGTAGTGTATCATTTTAGCTGATCGAAGGACTTCTCTAAGAACGAAAGAAAAATAAAATGATCGAATAAGAGAAAATTTATTGTATTACTTATGAGCATAAGCCAACCGAATTCGATCGGGTTGGATTGGATCTCGAATTGTACCTTGTAGGAAAGTTTCTTGACTTTCTTGCCACCCGCCAGTATCGGCTTGTCCACAATCACATGAGGATTTCGCCAGCAAATAGTAGACTGGTGCAATGCGAATTTCTTTGATACGTTGTTGGTTGGCATTCAGACGATTAGCTTGATCACTAATATATTGATCATATGAATCTTTGCTGGTTTTCTTCATCGTACTGACGCCTAAAATCAAGACAAGGCATTGATGTTAGAATCAAAAGATTAACTTGCCTCCGTATCGATCCAATATGGTTGGTGCTCGAGTCATAGAAAAGACGAAACACTTTCTATCTGGTCTAGTTCGAATATGAAAAGTAGCCAATGGTGACTCATTGATTTCATTATGACCGTCCGATAAGCACGGTTCATACTCGATATTCCATTTTCGTACATCATCTCGAAGTCGGATCGACATGAGTGTATCGAAAGCCAAGTTTTCTTGCCAAATATAAATTTTCTGTACTCTGTCACCGAAATCACTGACACCATGAACACAAAATGTTACATGTGTTCGACCATTATCGATAATTTGAAGACTGTCCTTATCCAAAGTCAATGTTAAAGGATTCGACTGTATTGGAACAAGATGACTGGCCGTCACACTGGATGGATTCTTGGTTAGAAAGACATTTTCAATCAATGTGTACAAGACAATGAGAAGTGTTTGCGGAAGATTTTCTTCCAAAATGCTCGTATTGAAAGTCAAATCAAGAAAGAGACTATTTGCTAAAAATTCAAAATAATCCCAGTAGAATTTACGAAACTTATTTTCTACTCACTAGAACCAACTTGACGATTGAGATAGGAATAGTAATAGTTGAATATTAACCCACTACTATTACTGTTTACATGCAGAAGTAGAGGATAGAATGGTGATGGTAAATTTTGAGAACAAATCAATTGTTCAATGAATTTGTCAAAGTTCCATTCGAATTTTATAGAATTATAACGTGTGATTTGACTAGATTTAGCACCACGAAAATTACAGATAGTCATTGTATTGAGTTCTTCGACTGATGCATTATATAAACGAAATAGAAAACTTTCTAAATACCGACACCTTAATCGAATTTCTTGTTCTCGTGAAAGATCATTGTCCAAACAGATGAATATCATTGGAATTCCATCCTAAAAATGATGATATTTCATTGTTTATAAAAAAAAGAAAATTGATTAAGAAACTAACACTCTCAGAAAAGTTGTCATTGAACTGAATAACATCATTGATAATACCACTCCAAATAATTTCCAAAATGTAAGTAAAATCTACAAAGAATAAATCATCGATTGTTTCAAGTGAGAATTGTATTACTCACGTTTATCTCGTTCTCGCCGATGTGTATCACTGGTCAGTATCATTTTAGTCAATTGATCGCGAAAATTTCTAAATAAATTGACGAAAATAGATTTTTCCGAACGACAATCGATATTACCTGTATTGAGCTTTGATAAGATTTGACGCTCGTGGATGAATCAGTGGAAAATCAATCAAACGAATATTAACATTTTTTCCCATGATATTAGACAAACCATACTTGTTCATATCGTCACTAGACATCATTTTCAATCTACAAAGAAACCTTATATGATAGTAGTAAAACGATATTTTTTTATCACTTTAAAAATATTTCTTTCTACTGCTCTCCAACTCCATCTCAAATATATATATATTTGTTGATAACACTGGGTTTTTATAGTAGTAAAAGAAAGAAAAAAAAATAAAATTCCCATTGCAAGTCGGATTCTTTTTTTGTTTTGTTTTCCTTTTAAGATAAAATGCTTGTGCTTCTCACTCATAGCTGCTGATTAAGTAAATATTACTAAAAATAACTTTCATCCATATGGCATTTTAACCTTCGTTCTATTTCAATAGTTTTTCTATTGATGATGTTTATCTAATAAATAGCTTACCAAATTATACTCAATATACTTAGTTGATGTTTCTTTTTTTTAAATGTGAACATGTTTTCGACAGTTTCACGCAAGTGTTATTCAACCGATGGCTTTTTTCAATTCTCAATTTACATGTTCAGAATCGATGTAAACGAAGGAAAAACATCAAAGATCGATTGAGAACTATTTGCATAACCTACGATTCATATAAAAGAAGTATAGTAGTGAATCAACAACTGAATAAATTTATCGTGATAGTAACTACGTTACTCATTACACGACAGTTTTTCAAAAAAAAACAAATAGTATGCAATTTTCTCCACTATGAAAAAGAGAGAAAGAAGAAAAAAAAAAGACCTCTAACCAATAGCGTTAATATCATGCATAATGAATCACTCAGAGGTATATTGGCTCTCAAGCCATGACAACCAAATCATTTGAGTAATACGAATACAATGGTGAATGAATTACCGAATCAAGTGCATATTATATATTCAAGGATTACTGACAAAAGAAAACTTGATCAGTATAGATATTTTTAGAAGAAATAAACTTAGATTGACTTGTTCCTTGTACATACGATCAATTCGTTTTGTTCACCATTGATTTTTTTCATTGTATATTACCAAGATAAATGCAGTCTCAGTTAATTAAACCTGCTGATTCACATATACTACTCCTATTCCAATTCTCTAGAGATAGGTGATCACTGTACGCAGTCGATTGTCTCTTGAACTTGCTTGAGAAGAGTACGAACATATTTGGTTTCGAAACAATATAATCATCAATATTAATCATATTTTAATTGACAAAATAGAACGACGGAAGGGTGTGAATGTGAGTGAGTACGAAGAGAAGATTCACATCACATCCTCACTACATTTGCATTTAAATTTGTCAAACTATTATGTCAATACAATTCTTTTTCAACTTCACTACTATGATGACAAGTGTCTGAAGATATAGGAAAGAATGATTTCATCATTTTTACTCTGCTTTCTTTTCTTTCTGTGTAAACTACTTACAGATTCTCCATAGTGAACATGGAATATCTTTCAACAAACTATAAAATATAATTGATATCGTGTAAGGATGGAAAACCTATTTACCTACTCGCTCGTTTATTTGTATTGTACGACTGACTCAATAGATAAGCAGAATGACATTCTGCACATGTGGGGAAAAACCAACTGACGTTCCTTCGTCATAATTATTGCACAGGTGCATTTTTTCCCTTAGAAAAAAAGAAAAGCAGCATGTTTTCATTCGTGGGCATATTAATATTTGTAAGGAAGGGAAAGTTTAGCTACTCTAGTAGTCAACATTTTTTAACCGAATGTAAAACCTTCAATATAATCTTTTGCGTCCTATTTCTCCACGTGATTGGCAAGAGTAGAAACAAACAATAAGGTAAATCTTTCATCATACTATAATAAATTGTTCTACAATGAGAGCAATGACATTTCGCAGTACTACAAAATTGAGTATGACTTCAATGAGTAATTGGAATGATAAGATATGTTATCGTATAGAGACGAATGATCAATTGTAGTAATTAGAAATTGATGCAACTCTATGCCTAGAACCTCATTTGTCTGTGCGTCAGTAAAGGAGTACCGACTGTCTATTGAAACAAGACAAGTAGTGTGTTTATCCTATGACATCGATTGAATAAGAATGTGTTCTATTGATCGATCTTCGTTTCGGTGAAATCTTTGTTCTTCAAAAATAAATCGGTAATACGAATGTTCGACTACGATAGATTGTCATTTCTCATTATCATTCGGATCATTGTGGTAAACTTTCAATATATTTCATCAACGAATCTGAGGAGCTACCGGGACTTATTTATTTATTCAGGATTTATTAATTATGATGGTATTTTAGCACACCCACACCCACATCCACACCCTAAACCATGTCAGATTTTTTATGTACACAAGGAAAATGTTGTTTTCTAACTTTACTTTTTTAAAGTAAAATAAAGATAAAGTGCTACCCCTATACTTGAAGTCCTTCTCAGGCATCGAAAAAAATGAACTTCACCAAAACAACAATTTCCAAATGTAGACACCTCTGATTTTGCCCTCACATGGAATTATTAAAGTTCGCAATTGTGTTTTCGTATACAAAACGGATTTTCTGTGAAGTTCATTTTATTCAAAATCCCTGAGGGGCAGCTAAGCTGAAAAATTTACACTAAAAAATAAGTCTTAGAAACAATTTGAAACACACGTAGGTCAACTCAGTTTTTTTGTGCTAATTTCAAGTATGGCTTTTTTTCAAGTCAAACCTAGTATCTTCTATTCGAAAGTCAACGTATACTGTCCAAAAGAGTTCTCAAGTATAGTAAATATAGCACAGGTGGCTTACTAGACATTGAATTTGAAGTTGAAAATAGCATCATCAGAAAGAGCAAGTTGAATTACATATTCGATA
>CAJNSZ010003507.1:0-10988 GCA_905329745.1 Rotaria sp. Silwood2
GGTAAATTGTAGAGCTTTTCACGCTGCATCTTTTAGTATAAAAAGATGTCCCGATCTAATGGATAATAGAAGAGTTATACTCAAAATACGAATGGTATAATTTATTCTGGGACACCCGTTATTATAACATCTATAACCATCAGTATGTACACTGTGCTTGTCAAATCTTCGTGTTACAAATGTATAATAATATTTCTACCTCATACGAAAAAAAGTTGATTCATATTTATTTTTGTTTGTAAATTTCAGTGGACATTGTGATAAGTTTCGATACTTGAACTGCTTTCTTATTAATTGTCACCAAGACAGATTCCCATTGTAGGTGTACATTTTCAATTAATATAACTATTTTCTCATTGTAATTACACTCTAGGCTAGTTAGTTCGAATATCTTCTAGGAGAAAAAAAAACGTCATAATAAATATACCTTTTAATAAATATGGAATCGTTATCTTTTTCCATTTCTTTGTTGGATGACTCCATGCTTGTTCAAGAATATAGAAGAAAAATTCACATATATTATCACTAATTTTTAATTCTTTCAATTGTTTATCAGAAAGAATTTCAGCTAGAAATCCATAGGCACAAGCACGAATTCGATCGTAAGATGATGTTTGTGCTATCAACCAAAGTGTTGCAGGTAAATTTGTTTGTGAACTTATAAAACAACTTAAATCATATGTTTCTACTACACCAAATAAAAAAATTAAACTTGCATCGATAAGAACAGTTTCATTATTGTATAATTGAGCAGAAATACGTTGATGAAAAGGATGATAACTAACAAGACGAATAAGTGCAAAAATATGTTCATATGTTGTGTCTTTCGATGGAACAATAAATTCAATATGTTGAGGCTTTTGTCCACCCCACCAACACGATGAACATATGAGACCAATGATATGTGCAATACAAGAAAGTAATTCGTTACTCCATGAGTCCATAGTGTAACTGTGCACAAGAATCATTCGTGAATAATCTTCACTGAGAAATTTAATAATCTCTTCGCTGGTGAAAGCAAAATTTTGTGATTTTGACCATAAATAAACATTCAATGAAAATGAACATGTTTTCATATAGAAAAGTTGCTTAGCAGTGAATATAGATTGTGTAGGATTTGGCTCGCAAAGTTGTTTTAAATAGAATTTGTATTGATTTGTCATGATAAAATCACGACTCAATCGATTATTCAGGTGAAGCATTGTTGGTGAATAGACTATTTCAGAAAGTTGTTGAGCTAAATATGACAGAGTATCAAACCATAAACTGGCAAATGTTAAAAGCGTATCACTGCTTGATTCAATTTGTTCAAGTATACCATCAATCCAATCAATATTAGATGGAATCAAAAGTGATATTTTTGTATCAGGTTGAATTCCGTCATTATTCAAAATTAATTTGATATTAAATGAATGAAGTACATGAAAGAGTTTGACACAATTATCTAAATCGATTCCTTGCCATGAATCTTTACTGAGCATTTGCCATGCCCATTGTTCGATAGTGAGTAAAGACTTTAATGATACAGAGACAAATGACGGTATCGTTTGAGAAGTTTGTTTTTCGAAAATATCAGTCAACTTAGTTATTGTATTGCTGGACCAAGATGCATCAAGAAGCGTAAGAACAAGTTGTTCGAGATCGTTCTCCATCATTTTGTATTTTTAAACAGCACACCAGAACGTATAGTAAAAGAACATGTGTGTTTGAGCGAATGACTCAAGCAATGTAAGGTAAACTTTGAAATAAAAATGAGGCAAATACACAAAAGAAAAAAGAAAAATTTTACTTACTTTATAGTGAATTTGTACGTCAATATGATTGGAAAAAAAGAAGCATAAGAAAAAACATTCTTTTTCTTTTTTTTTTTTGAGTAATGCACGAGCAACTATGCGTAGTTCGAGCACGTCTAACTCTGCAGTTAATGATACCTTGCTGTTTCTATAGAAAAAAAATACAATCAATGCAGTGACGAAAATTTTTCGAATTAAGTGTATTTTGACTCACGCGCTTATAAATGTATTTCTCTATGATTAGAGGAAAGAATCAAAGTGTGTAGAATACATTTTTTGAAAACTAATATTCAATCAGAATAATGGATTCAATTCATTTCCGATAATATTTTTGACCTTTTCCGAAAGATTATTTATTAAATATCATATGAAAGTAGAATATTTTACAAAAGAATATCAACATGATTTTTTTATTTACTTTCAAGTTATATCTACAATTGTGTAGGATTAACATAGAATAGGATAAATCTCTTGAAGTAATTCAACATCATTATGACTTTCAGGATTTTTCTTAGTCTACTTAGTGAAACTTGAACATAATTGGCGAGTCATTTTATCACAATATTATTTATTTAATTTCTTCGATGAGAAAGAATTGTTCATGAATGAACAATGAATATTGTAACACAAATGTTCCTCTAGAAAATAATGTCAGATATATCATGCGACCAATATCAATGGTTCTCCATCGCTCGAATCTATTCTAAACCATAGATTAAACAATATAATAAACAACCAATACGGAAAATACTTGAACTTTTACTCATGTTTGAAGGACAGCCAATGTCACAGTCAATTTTAAGATAATAAACGGTGTCCCAAAAGTTCTGTTACAATTTTGAAATTTATCGTTCTCGCGTTCAGCAAAAGTAAACTTTGGCGGATTACTGTACATATCAAGTAGCACATAACTACAAAGTTTGAAATTTGCAGCTTTTATCATTGGTGAGAATCAGTAACAAGATTGCCACGTACTATTGTCTCAATTTTCCTCGTTATCTGGGTTGATTTTGAAAACAATACAACTTTAAAAAATGAAAAATAATGCAAATCAAGTTATTAGTATTCCTGTATTTGATTACCACATTGATCGATAAGTAGTTTTAATCGTACTGGTATTTTATCTAATATCTGTTTACATAAAGAAACACTAAGTTTGACCAATTCCCTTTTAATATCCTTTTTCGATTATTCAATATTACTATATGCTTGCGCTTGTAGTTCCTCTTTCAACATCCTCTAGACGATTTCAATAGGCCAAACGTTTGCTAATTTTTCATCACAGTTTATTGATTCAATTCTGTTGATAAAAGCGTCTGTAACAGCATCCTAGATCGCTTGGATCCTCTGTTTACGATCTTGATCATATTGAAAGATAATATTTTTTGTCACCTAATTGTTTAGCTGCTTTTTCTGCTACAGCAGTTCGATTATGTGCAAAAACGAGAACATGATCGTACAAGAAATAATCTATCCTTTAACATTGATTGAATAAACAGACCCTGGAAATTACATTTCTTCTATCATTTTTATATCGAATTTTCACTACTGAAAAATTGAAAAAATAGTTTACGGCAATCTTGTTACTGGTTATCATCAACAGTAAAAGCTATAGACCTCAAACTTTGTATTTATGTAGTACTTCATATGTACAATAATCTATCAAAGTTTCAAGACGTTTGCTTTTGTTGAACGCGAAAACAATGAATTTTAAAATTGTAACAGAACTTCTGGGATACCTTTATATACTTGATAACGGAATCTTTTCAATTACACATTACGTCAGTTATATGATCTAGTATCAAATCAACGCATAATGAGAAAAACTCAGTGAAATAATTTACTTTAAGTTGTCTTTCGTTTCTGTATTTCATTATCGTAAACGTGACCAGAGCCTATAATGAGTATCCAATTGAAATTATTTCCTTTTAAGTCTTTCCTTCACTCCATTATTTTACATCATATTCGTTGAGAATCTAATATGAGAAAGATGTTTAAGCTATTCTTTCTCAAACTCATTTTCTATTCGTTATTTGAATGTCTTCAGCATCTTCGACAATCGATTCTGAAAACTTGATTAAAATAATTTCGTTTAATTCTTTTTCTCTGCTTCATTTCATTATGCTGATTTCTAGGTCGAAAAGTTAAACGAAGATCGTATAAGATCTTACTAGTAATCGAATGTCGTCAGGTTTATACTATATGATCTTACGAAAGTTTACAACCCTAGTCGACTTTCTCTAAGCAACTCCCAGCACGATAATCAGAGGAATTCCTAGGGATTCTTCAGGGACTCCCCCAAATTTTTGTTTCCTTTTTTCTTGACTTCTTGGTACTCCCGATAGATATTGGATCACAAACTTTCTCCTGGTTTGCTCAACTCCTCGTCGATTCCTGACGGAAACTCACTGGAGACTCGGTTAATCTCTCGGGATTGCCTGAGGAGTTGCTTAGAGGCAGTTGATCAGGGAAATATCTTACTGTAATATTTATTACTTTTCTTACTATAAAATTCTTAGAAAGTCGGATGATCACAATCTTCTAAGATCGTACCTCTGATCTTCTATGATCCTGCAAGATCACATGGAAATCGTACGAAAAATTGCGGTGTCTGCAAAACTTACATCTGATCTTGGCATACGATTGTTCCCATATCATACAGATAATATGATCTGGAAAGAACCGTACATTAAGATTTGATGTAAATTTTGCAGACACCATGGTTTTTCGTACAATTTCGTCTGACCTTACTACTCATACGTTCGATTTTTCGACGATTTGAATAAATATTTGAGGGACTAAATATTATCTGATTTTAGCGGTATGACCTTTACATTCAAAAATGAATTCTCTGTATAGAAATCGTACCATTCATTGAATTCATTTGACCAATCACTCATGTTCGGCAACATGGTCAAGTGTACCTATAATTTAAAAATAAAAATAATTTTTTTGATTTAGATGAATCTGAACAACATCACCAAAAAGTAAATATAAATTTTACTAAATAAATAATATTTTGGAGAACTCACATCAATTTTCGAACAAAATAGCAAATGTAAGTTTTAAGTCGGAGTTTTCTGACTTCCCCTCTCCATTATAGGCACTCCACTACCCGCCAAAAGAATGGAAAAAATTTCTGTTTAAAGTTCAAAATTACATAAGAGAGATCCTTACTGTAATGAGCGGTTGTCTTCGTAAGCAACAACAGTCTAGGAGAAAGTTTTCACTTTAAGTATTTTTGTTTTAATTTAATGAGACTCAAGAATTTATGTGAGTTTCACATTTCAGCTCCTTTGGAGTTTCGCTAACAAGCTGTTTTTATTCAGACAATGTTGAAGAACAAATTTTATTATCTAATTAATCTTTTTTTAATATTTAGATTGAATTCGAACAGCATGGTAAAGAATAAGTAATTATTCAAATGAATGAACAGTTCCATTGATTTTTCGAGAGAAGAGTTGCTTAGAATAGAAAAAAAAGCAGTTGTATGGTAGAGATTGACGGGTGAAAGGGCACTAAAGCGAGTAATTTAACTGTAGAATGAATTCGAAGACTGCGAAAAGTCTCAGATAAATGTTACAAGATTCTCCGAGAACATTATACAAAAATACTACTGTACGATTTTATTAGCAATGGTGGCGTTAAGACTGGCATTTAAAATCGTACAAGATCTTAAACGATTTTCACATGATCATGTACTCTCATTAAAGATTATACAATAAGTTTTGATATGATCTTATAGGGATTGTACAAGATCCTATAGTCAGACTCTTGAACTTAGGTATTCATTGACAATTCATTTGAAGGAGTTGATTAGAATTATATTCCTTTCAATTGTTTAGTTTTTTTTGCTATTTTATAATCCTCATCGTCTTCGAACGCCTATTGTGCGAAATCGATTCAAGTTATTTTGTTTAATGTACTTTCATGTCTTTATTTCGTTCTCCTCATTGCCTCCAAGAACTTATTCAGACAATTCAATTAACAGTGTCTAGGTTCACTCCGTTTTTTTTTGCACTAGCTATGCTTCAATTGTCGAGATTACTGACTGGGAATCCCATTAATCATCAATCGTCAGAAGCAGTAATGATGCTCAATAGCAACTTCGATCAGCTTTTTGTAAACCTGAAATCCTATAGTTGATAGCTATGAAGTCTTACATAAAATGATCATGTCTTTCTAGTAATAGTAAAACATTATTCATAATTCTCGTATATATCTTTCACAGGTGGGTGGGGTCCTTGGCAATCGCGGTGACCCCTCTATTCAGCCTTTCATCAACCCTTCGATATATCTTATTATAAATCTTTCAGGTGATTGATGAAGTCGATAATCCCTTTCATGTACTTTAGCATAAACCTATTTGACTATTAATGTTGGTCAAGAACGCTTCCAAGTATCCTTTCGAAATACGATGCTCGACTATTATGTTTTCATCTACTCTTCCAGAAATGACTTTGAAGAGTATTTGAAGAGGTTGAAGATGCTCATGAACCCTTACAATGGGTGTATAAAAGTGCCATGAATAACAAACTCTTTGAAGATTTGTGAATCTTATGAACCTTTTCATAAATGATAGAAAAGGGTATTTTATACATAGCATTTTCATGAATTCTATTAAGGGTTTCTTATTCTACAGTTCTTATTTACAGCGCACCGATACCCCTATACAAGGTGGCTATAAGTATTGCATTATCATATGGTTACGTCAATTATAATCAATGAATAATCGATGTTATCATATAATAATGCGATAGTAATCATTACTTTTGATTATGTTTTACATGAGTAAAGGGTCACTTTAAATGAATACGAAATTTAACACTGCATATTGATTCGTCCAATCTATTGAAGCTCATAAGAGTTTGGCTACTATAATGCAGACTTTATGGCCGTGGAAGCACGTTTGTACAGCAAACAGCACTGACTAGCTTGGTTAAGATGAATGCTACAGAAGTATTAAATTGAAGGCAAAAGACAAAGAAGAACACGATCTATGTATTATGAAACAATTGTTTACAAAAAGTCAATGATGAACGGCTGATATGCTGTCTATGTTCAAGCTCATTCGCTAGTATCTTTAGCCCATTGCTCGTAATATTCACTGCAATAAACGAGTGATAGTTCATTACATTATGACATACAGAAAAGATTGATCAAACGCTTTGCATTTTGTTATTCTATAATCGGTTTTGTTCGATTGGTGTAAGAAATATCTTCAAACTAGAAATTGAAAAAAAGCAGTATGAATAGAGTAGTACTTAGTTGCAAGCAAATTAAGTGATTTTATATTAATTAAAGTTAGTTATAAATTGATTCGCTGTTTTTTTGTTCTATATTTTTGGGCACTGCTTTGTTTTATTTATTGTTTGCATTGATTAGCCATTTCAAAAAGAAGTCTATTATAATATTTGATATCGTTGTACAATTTTTGTTAATCTGAGTATCGATAATTTAATTGTATTAATGCACATTTCAAACTCACAATTTGTTGCTGTGTCACTAAGACAGCGTTGATGACTACGCGATAAAACTATGCTGATCACTCCCATCATTGACCTTCATAAGATGACGCACGTGTGTGCGACAATAACTATACTGAAGAACATTATCACATAAGGTTGACTAAGAAAGTAGTCAAGATGAATCAATATGACGATTGATAATAAGAGAGCGATTTTATTCTTTCTAATCGTCTCTATAAATATCAACTTCGAAATCTTTTTAATTTGGTAGATAATCTTGTTTTGCATTCTATCTGACTTTTAATCGGCTGAAGATCAATACATATCATACAATCGAATATTGATACTATTCTGATACAGATGAAGAAACACATTACAACAATTATCGCAGTTGGAATTGCTCTTCAGTTTGCTTATTTTTCATCTTCTGCAGGCACATCGATTCGTTTCGAAGATCGATCTAAGAGACAGCAACTGCTCGATTCTCCATATGTTGCATCAATTCGAATCGATGAAGTCATGGCACATCTTAATGAGTTACAACGCATTGCTAATGCTGCAAATGGAACTCGAGCGTTCAATACGCCAGGATTCAATCATACGCTCGACTATTTGACAAACTATCTATCAGCTAATACAGATTTCAAGATTACGAAAAGCATTTTTCCTGTGAGATATTTCGCTCTCGAAAACGATCCCATTTTACTTTCATCCATCAATGGCAAAGTTACTAATCATACATACTCGAAGAATCACTCCCTATCCGAATTTCTCGAAGTTGCATTCTCGACATCGATCAATTTCTCTAATTTCGTCCCACTTACTGCTATTCCCAACGTCGGCTGTTCGGATTCCGATTGGCTTGCAGCAAATCCACCAGCTACTGGTCGAGTAGCATTGGTCAAACGGGGTGGATGTGCCTTCACTGATAAAGGTGCACTTGCAGCGAAGTACAATGTATCTGGTCTTCTCTTTTACAATGATGGCGCATCGCCCGATCGCATGTCACCCATTTTCGAGAGTCTCGGACAAAATAATGCTCTACCAGCATTTTTTCTCTCGTTTAATCTCGGTGAAAGTTTGGCAAATGCAGCTCGAAATCCATCAAGTAACGCTAGTATTATCTTTAATATCTCTGTAGTTGATGAAAAACCAATACCAGTCGGCAACATTTGTGCTGATACTCCTACAGGTGATCCCACTCAGACGATCGTGATCGGAAGTCATACCGATAGTGTCTTAGCTGGACCCGGCATTAATGATAATGGTGAGTACGAAATATTCCAATGTTTCTGGCATCATCCGAAAACGCATACAGTTAATGATGTGCGATTTCCACCATTCGTAAGCAGATATTCCAGAGTGTTGTTCCATGTTAGAAATCATGAAGTGACTAGTGATCAGTTTTTGATGGGCCTTTTCAAAACTATATATTGAGAGGTTTTATGATAAATTTCTTTAATTTAAAGTAACTATTGGACAGCGAAAAACAACTCTCTTTTAATATATATGAAGCCGTACATGTTACTTTATTCAATTTAGGAAACAAAAATATTTCCCTCAAAGTTGCAAAATCAGAAAAAAAGCCTCTAATCACTTTAAAATGGCTAAGGATGATCATAACCAACCACGTAAAACCAAACGATAATATTTATCTTCACTTTCGAAACGATCTGGAGGTACTGAATAAAAATTGTTTTTTTTAGTTCCGTTGGCTTAGCTACATACGCATGTGGTGGCCACATAGTTGGTATTCCAAAAACTTTTCTCCAATAACTGCAAATCGCTTTGAAACTGAAAACAAAGCATCGCCATTGGACTCAACGTAGCTGATTATCTCTATCCTAATGCATTTTAAGAAAAATAAATTTCATTTCGCTAGTTTTGAGTTTTTAGAAAAATATCAATAGATCTTTTCATCATTAAGCTAGTGTGTTCGGCGCTGCGTATATCGAAAGAGATTTATTTGCTTAGTCAAATAATAATAATGTTTGAATTAAAACTTAAGGTTGAAAACCTCTCAGAATATTGCTTTCAAAGGATCCGTCAAAAACTGGTCATTGCTCCTTTCATGGTTTCTAGCGTAAATCAATGTGCACCGATATACACTCCCGAATGGTAAAAATCACGAATTGCTAATTGCATGCGCTCTCAAATTATTCGAGAAACATCAGAATATTTCATTTGTTTTTATAAATCCGATAATAATACTTATTCGTTCAAAGGCAGTGGTACTGTAGCTAATCTTGCCTTTGCCGTTGCTCTTGCACGCCTCTTTCGAACACCAACTTATCCTAAATACAAGTATCGTGTTCGATTCTGTTGGTGGGGTGCTGAAGAACTCGGTGTATTTGGTTCTAACTTTCATGTTGCACAAACTCGAAATTCGACAGTTGTCGGCGAACGGGTCACTGACTATTTGGTCTATCTCAACTTTGATATGCTCGGTTCGCCTAATTTTATGTTCGGTATTTATGATGGTCGAACAGTGAAAAATAATAATCCATCATCAGTTATTCCAGGTAGTAATAAGATTTCTGCATTATTTCGTGATTGGTTCATTCAACATGACTTACCTTGGGATTTTGCTGATTTCGATGGTCGCAGCGATTATAGTCCATTTTTAGTAGCAGGTGTGGCTTCAGGTGGTCTCGTTTCGGGTTTAGATGGTATCAAAAGTCAAGAACAACGTGATCGTTACGATCGATTACTCGGTCAAGGTCTAGGTGGTCTTGCAGGCATCATTCACGATCCATGCTATCACAAAGCATGTGACACTATACAGAATATTAATGTGTTTTGTTTTGAGAAGATGATACAAGGATCTGCCTATGCTATCGAGAGTCTGGCTCGACAACCAGATTTAAAAGAATGGTTGTATCCAGTAGATGAAATTCAACGTTGAAAGGTTTGACGACTACAACATCAAAAATACGTACAATTCGGCTGATGATTACTTTGAAACATTCTAATTTTGATTCTTATACTTTTTTCCGACTTATAGATGATTAAGCAATATAAATATCTCTTTTATAGGTGCAAATTGATCATTGATACATAAAGAAAAATTGTGAAGCACTTCACTTTCTGAATCTTTCCATTTCAACATTCAATTGAATACAGATCGACCTGTATCTTAACGAAAAGACAAGTTCAATCTGCTAGTCTCAACTTGTGTTTTTTATTAATCGACCTGGTCGAAAATTAAGTCAAAATTGAATAATAATAATTGTACTTAAACTAAAACAATTTAAAAGAAATTCAGAGTTAATTTCGCCGACGCGTTTCGTGTTAGTTATTGGAAGACTCATCATAGCTCTGCATTACAAGAAAATGCATAGCAGCAAAAATTAAGAAAAAACTAAAAACCCAAAAATACGATCAGAAAAATGAGGAAAAACAGAATAAAAAATTTGGATTAGAAAAGGGTTTGAATCGTGATGTAACCAAGATTGTTGTTTGACATCCGAATCAAATGATTAATAAATCATTAATTATATAGGAAATAGTCAAACCACAAATATTTAATTTAAATAGTGTACAAAGCAAGGGCAACTAAATCAAAATATTAAGAGAATCGAATTGTAATGAAAGGGGTGTGGGTGTGGGTGTGGGTGGGTGTAGGCGTGGGTAAGAAGAAAAGAAACACTTACACACCCACCCACATCCACACTCACACCCACCCACACCCACACCCACACCCACCCACACCCACACCCACACCCAC
>CAJNSZ010003508.1:0-10981 GCA_905329745.1 Rotaria sp. Silwood2
GTCTAAACTCTGTAGCATCAACATATGAAATATGATAGATGCATTGTGGTTGTTGGCCAGAGTCTGAATCATATGAATCGTTGCGACACTCGAAAGTTTTATCTATTCTACCTGCTTCTATCTTAGGGAAGGGTCAATGGATTGAATTTTCTCGCGGTATATACAGTCGAGGACAGTTGAAATTGAACCCTTTGTTTTGTTTTTTGTTTTTTATTACTATACGGTTTTATCTATTAACTTACTCTATATAGGAAGAAAGCCTAGAACCCGCTGCATCTTTTGGTATATTGACGTTGAAAATCAAATGCAGTTAAAAGTATAAATAGTGTATTAGAAGAAAAGGACATTTTTTTTTAATTTCATGGTGTCCATAATGTTGCAACACTTTTTATTTCGAATATATCTCGGATTAGGTAAACGATAAAATCTTGAATTGTTTTCAAAAGATGCGCCGTGAAAAGCTCTACAAAAGCCATATGACTGAATTCCTTTTTACCTGTTATAATGGTTTTTCTTATACTCAAAATGAACAACTTACATGGCAATGTCACTTCCCATCATACTGAAAATGTTGGAAGACTTTTTTGTTCTGCATATATCTCGTCTTGAGAAAATGATGGAGTATTGAATTTGTTTTTAAAAGATGTGCCGTCGAAAGCTCTACAAAACTTGTATAGACCAAGTCCTATCACGAATCGGAAAATTTCTCGAAATATTTTCTATATTATGGGAAGTGAAACTATACCTACCTGGAAGTTTTTCATTTTGAGCAAAAGAAAAACCATTAGAACTGGTAAAAAGGAATTCAATCATATGGATTTTGTAGAGCTTTTCACGGCGCATCTTTTGAAAAACAATTCAAGGTTTTTTCATTATCCTAGGCCGAGATATATGCGAAATAAGAGAACTGTGACAACATTATTGATACCCGGGTTTGGCAATAAAAAGAAATGTTCTTTCTCTTCTAAGACAGTTTTTATACTTTAAACTGCATTTTATGTTCAACGTAATTATACTAAAAGATGCAGCGCGTTCTGGGCTTTCTCCCTATATATAGTAAGTTAATAGATAAAACCGTATAGTAATAAAAAATAAAAGAATCAAAGAGTATAATTTCAATTGTTCTCGACTGTATATGTCTTGTTTCACAGAAACTATATCATTATGCTGTTTACCTTTTCGAGCATAAAAATATTTCGTACTCGATCTCATGAATTTGTTGTTCACTGCCTAAGACATCCTCTATATGTACACAGAGATGTTTAGTGTTAGTTTCTTTATAGAAGTGGAACAGAAAACGTTTGCTCACCTGAATGGCTTGTTGAGAAGACTTCTTTTGACTGAAAATATAATTTACAAAATGGTTTGAAGTGCATTTATGAGTTTATAAAGGAATATTGAAACATCCCTACGACGCGTTCGATCGTTGCTAGAGATTATTATTATAATCAATTCTATGTAATGAAGAAGTTGAAGCAGTTGTTGTTGATTATGAAGAATTTGAGAAGATCAAGTGACATATCAAGATAATAGATTATCTACAAATAAAAATAAGAAGGTGCTGATCACTGAAATACTCAATGCAAATAGTACGCTATGACATTTATATAAACAAATGACAAATGTATGAGAATATGATCTTGTTTTTGCACAGGAAAATTGACAATACCATTTTATGTAAATGTGCACCGTTATTTTTCACTATCGATGAAATTTAGGTTTTAAAGATAAAACGTCGGCACAAGAGTTTTCAATTACATTGTTGGAACTTGTTCACTATATTTCGCCATGAATGAAGACATTTTTTACGTAGTTTTTAAAAAACTTCTTTATCTGACATTGGTATCAGAAATAAAGAACAGTAGATGTAAGCCTAATAACCCGACAGCGACAACAGCTAGTGATCGAAATCGGATAGCTTTTCTATAATAAAAAAAAGAGCGACAAGTCGTGGATCTTCATTTTGGATTGACACGTGACTCAAAAAACTCTTTGACCATCAAAAATTTGTAAATTGTGTGAAAACGGCGAGGATAAAAACTGTTTGTTTATCAGAAAATCTGTGAAATGAAGGCCAAGCCGATGTCAAGCGAGCGATCGACGAGATCTAATCACTTGTACACTATGTGTCGCTCAACGAACTTCATCGTGATCACACTTCGTTTCAACACTGCTTGGAGTCGGTTCCACATCGAATGCAACACAAATATTTTCCATCTATCAGAAATTCTCAAAAGTTCAGTACTAATGGCACTTCTCCCTTTAGCTCGTGTTTTGTCACGTCTAGGCTCGTTGATTGGGATTTCTCTTTTTTTTTCGAATCAAAACTCATTGCACCATTTTTGAACAAATTCGCATCAACTATTACCAGAGATCCTCGGGGAATCATTCTCATTAATCACTCTCGACCTGTTGTCGACACCCTTCTCTTGATCCTTCGTTATTCATTTTATTCGTTTTTCAAACAAGTCTTATGTTGCATTATAAACCTATTCGAACCGTCACTGACGTCCTAAAAACAGTGGCGTAGCCAGGAATTTTCTAAGGGAGGTGCCCGACTCATTATGGAGAGTGCACACCAGCAGCAAAATAAATTTTTGTTTCGCGGAAATATTTTTCACCTGTACCTCCCTCCAGATGTTTCTTGACCAAGGGGTGTGCCCGGGCACCTTATGCACACCCCCTGGCTACGCCCCTGCCTAAAAACCATGGAAACTATCACAGATCTTTGCAGACAATATGAAAACACGCTTGAAATCCAGAAAGACCGTACGTAATATTTACATAAAAAATGTATTGAAAACATTCCAGACGGTGATTAATTTACCAACAATTTTGTTTACAAAGCCTCACCAAAGTATCACAGATAGTGATGCAAAAGCTTATAAGAATTTCATGGATATATATGGAACACATATTGCCGTGAAAACTCAACTTGGTGATATGCATGAACAACAGACATTGCTCAAAGATTGTATTTGACGGTCACATTATTTTACTTGTGGTCTCACTTATTCAGAATTGGAACTACCACTAAAACAGGATTTCCTTTCAGCTGCTTTAGTGAATGACACTTATCATAAAGAACGACGTAAAATAATATTAGATCATCGCATTGGTGGTGATGCAAATGCCAGTGATTTCTACCAGTGAAAAGAAACACTCGCATTTCCAATTTTGCTTTATTAAGAATTTTTAAATATATTTCATAGTTTGATATGATTCAAAATGCTGAACTTAGAACAAATTTACAAATTGCAATCACAGATCGAATCAAAGCAGTGGCTAACGCTCGAATAGCTGGTATTAATCAAGTGACACGACAGAAATTAGCTGCTTTATTTTCACAAAGACGAACGCAAGCTGTTGTTGGTCACGCACCGTGCGGTTCTATTCCTCCATCATGGAAAATCGGAAATGATATCATATTAAAGGACACAGAACAATGCTCAGAAGGTTTATTACTTGCTCAATCGAAAGAAAAATGTAACACAGGTACTTATATCACATCATGGAATACAGTCGAAATAACAGAACCATTGAGATATGAGCATAATGCAATAACGGGAATATTTCGATCAATACGTGTGAGAGATATTATAGCTGAACAAAGTGAGGGACATTTTCTTCATTGTTTGTGCGCAAAAAATAGTCATATATATCTAGATATCGAACGTTTCGGTTCCTGGGTTAAATCTGGCTACTCATTGCTACCAATATCATGGACAAATATGAATAAACCACCACCATCATTAACGATTGTAGCAATGATTTGCACTGATTGTACACTAACCATAAGCGGGATAGACCAAGAATTGTTTTCATGTAGCTGTCCAAGTTATTAAAAGCAGCTCATATTATAGTCAAGATGGACATTGGAAAAAAAGATCTACCTAGATTAACCAAGGATAAAGTTCCATGAAAATATTATTACATACATTCTAATGATTCTCTTGAACGGTTGACACAGTCCTTGAAAAGTTTTGGGCGACTTAAGGTAGAGAGTGAAGGACTTCTTCATGGGACTTCCAGTAATATGATATTTTTTTAACATTTGTCCGCCTTCGTTTTCGCTACGCATGGTGGGAACAGTGTTATATGTGTGTAAGCGAATGTTATATACGATTGTTTGCTTTTTATAATGAAATAAATCATGCTCTGGTAAGGAGAGATTTATTGCTGTTGATGACAATCTATAAATGTAAAGTTTTCATTCCTATACAACGAATAGTCTATAAATAATTATAGTCTGAGTATCTTCAATTGTTCTGTTCGTTCTTCCATTCAGTAGAGCTTACTTTTTTATCAATAGATTACTCGTTGAATTCTCAATGAAAAACTGTATTCACTATTTTATGGTATAACTGACGGTGCGTAATACAATCAGGTACTGTAAAAAAAAGCAGCCTGCATGTCAACAAAGTTAATGTATTTTCTCAAACAAAGTTCAACGCTTTTAAAATGATCTCACAAGCGCCAGGAAGCAATTTCAGATTAGTTTAGTGAAGCTTCAGATTATAATAGTCTTTGTCACTGTCTAGAGCGAAAAGTTCTTGAAACAAAACCCCGAACACAACAATGATCTTTTCAGCAATCGCATTAAAAAATAGTCAACGTCTAAACTTATTCTCTCCAATTTAGTGAAAAATACTTTTTCCAAATCTGTTCCGCATTTCAAGAAGCAAACCGCAACGAATAATCATCTATATTCATGATACAAAGAATCAAAGTGAATCGCTTACATTTAACAGAGTTACATTTGTGTTACTGAGACAAATTGTCCTATGTTGGAATGAAAACATAAATAAAGTTCTTTTTCCAGCAATTCTAGGTGAAACTTTTTTTAATAAGTGGTATAAAGCTAAAATTTTCAACAACAGTATGACGGCTACTTTACTTTTTCCCTGTCCTGAACTTTTTCAAAAGAAACTTTGAAAACTCTTTCTGAAATACGAGTGTTGATAAGTGTTAAAGTAGAGAGCGAAAAATTAGAATTCCTATCTGCCTCACAAGCTGTGACCAACGTGTTATTGTTCTTTTCAGTCTGAAACCATCTAAGCATCAGCGTGCAAGAGACATATTGACACACTCTTTTGGATTTTCGGACATGGGGTTTTAATTTTATTCTGATATATTTTAAATTTTTCAATAAACTTCAAATTTTGAAGTTCAAAATACTCTTTCCTCTTGTAATGTAGAATTTTGGCCCATGTCACGAATCGTGACAGCCCCTTCGACATATTGCATACCTGATCCTGTCATTGATCGCCGTCCATAAACGATGCTCCATAATAACTGATGATAAATTGTCAATGATATTTCATATACTTTTCTTGCTCAAAGAGGCTGATATTATTCTCATAACAACATATATATATATATATATATATATCTACAATATCTTTAATTTTTAAAATATCAGCTCTCTATCTATAATAAATACAAAGATATAGGAATGATATTCGAAGACATAATTTTTCTAACTTAATTTTTATTGTATTGTCACTTATTAGTTGGTCACTGCACCAGTGCTTCAAAGTACTTTAAGTATTGGTGGATACAACTGTGTCCATGATTCTTTTATCATTTCATAACAAATATTACATTGAATGTTGATATAGAAGCTTCGATTTATGCTAATCATTGAGAGAACTGACAAACGTACAAAAATAATCTTCACATCGGTGGATTCAATCGAATCATTTTTCACCAATAGTGCTCCAAGGATAATACAATTTCATTTCATTTCTCTCATTCTCTTTTTCCATTTAGTGTGTATAAATAGTTGTTGTTCTGGTCAATAAAGATGAAGTGAATCGATGAAATGTTCGAAGCAAATCGTCCAATATGATGAAGATTGTTTTTGTACGTTTGCCAGTTCTCTCAATGATCAGCATAAATCGAAGCTTCTATATCAACATTCAATGTAATATTTGTTATGAAATGATAAAAGAATCCTAGACACAGTTGCATCCACCAATACTTAAAGCACTTTGAAGCAGTTGTGTATTGGTCAGGTAAAAGCGGCAATACAATAGAAATTAGGTTAGAAAAATCATGTCTTCGAATATCATTACGATATCTTTGTACTTATTATAGATAGAAAGTTGAAATTTTAAAAATTAAAGATACTGTAGATATATACATATATATATCTTTATTATAATAATATCAGCCTCTTTGAGCAAGAAAAAACATATGAAATATCATTGACGATTTATCATCAGTTATTTTGGGACATTATATATAGGAACAACTCATGTGTAAAATTGAAGCAGCATCATAGTTTTTTAAATAAAATCACGTGGATCTTGTGCTGGAAGTTTTTTAAAACTATCTAATCCTATGAAGTGCTTTGCACAATCATTCATAGCATTTTTCATACTTACAATTCATCATAAGATAATAAAAGAGCTTTGCATGAAAGATAGAAGGGAAATGGTTTAGTTAGCAAAACTATGTCCATCAAATACAGAGAAGAAGAGTATTCAAAATGCTAGGACTATAGTTATTTATGGGCTACTGGTTATAATACATATGACACAAACTACTGTCATGGCTACTTTCTTCATGAGTTGTCCGCCCCTCCCCCCTCCTATAGTTGGTTGTTGCCGTCTCTCATTGTTCTGTTCTCATATGATTTTCTTGTATCTGAATGATTATGTGTTCTGTTTCTCTCTTCCTTCTCTTTGAGTAGCTTTATATACTCGTGCTGGCGTAGTGATTCATCAGTCGATAGATTTACAGACAATATTATCTGTTACAATACAGTGCAGATGACAAATATAAATTCACTATGCTGGATTGTTTTCCATCACTATTTTCTTCTACGTCGTCTGTTATCTTCCTTCTAGATTTACTCGATCATGTATGCTCATATAAGGTCTATTAGAACATAATGAGCAAGTTTCAGTGCGTAGCATAGTTACTACAAAAGCATATTAGCAGAAAAAAGGGTAAGAATTTCTCCTAGTCCAAAGTATAGAATTACTAGGAAGATTTATCTCTTCTTTCAGATATTATACACCTAAATGAATTTGGTCTTTTATGTTAATGTAGATGAACTGGTGCTATCCACAATGAATATTAAGTTTCTACTAAGCTGACGTATGGTTAGATTTTGATCATAAATGAAATAATCGACATCATTAGTTTTTAGATTCCTGGAGTTTTTGCAGATTTCTCCAAGAGGAAATTCAATTATGGATTTAGATCTGTTCAGTTCAAAAAAGCGTGAAAAACTGCATTATGGAATCTAACTTGGAATTTTCCTAGTCTTTGTTTATGTGACTTTTCAGAGGAGGTTTCCGTACGAATCTTTTCTCTTAAGCTTCTTCAAAGTGCTTTTACTCTCTCTAAAAATAAAAATAAAAATTCTTTTTTCATAGTGAATGACAGCGCGATCGGTTCTGTATTAATCACGATATTTTAGAATTTAGTAATAGGTCACACCTCAGACAGAGTGATAGTTCAATTAAAAAAGTTTCAAAAACAATCGCGAAACAAGTTCTTTGATTAAGTAAAACTGGCAGGCAGATAAGGGATGACGTAGGATATAATTATGAAGGAAAGTAATCCAACATGATAATTCTAAATTTCTGGTCAGCACTGCGTCATAAAGAGATGCGACTTGTCAATGATGGCTCTCATACTGTATCGGATTCTTTCAGTATTGCACTCAATGAAAACACGCGTTCCATGAATAATCGACAAATGGAACGCATTCATCAGGACACACAAATATCGAATTGTTTTAAGATAACTCTCGAGACCATCATGTTGCAACGTCATCGATGAAATCGTTTTATTCTGTGTAATTGAAAGATATTTCGTCAATAGTTGGTGCACTGCTTGTTGCCTTGACGCTTTGTATTGCAACAACAATTCTGACAACACAACAAACAAAACTCAATCAAGAAACCTGTCAAAATGATATCAATCTTGCAGGAGAACAGCATCAACAAGATATTTACCTCGCCAATCAAGAAGAAAAAGAACGAATCTTGACGACATATTTACACGACAGATCAACATTACTTTTGAACAATTATACAACACCCGATAAATGCAATCTAACTTCTAATATTATACGAGCCAAGGCACTGACAACATTGATTCAATTAGATGCACAACGTAAGCGACAAATACTCTTATTTCTATATGATACTAAATTCATTATGCGGAACAATGAACGTTTATCAATTAATTTATATGATGCTGAACTTGACAGTGTCGGCATGAGTTTTCCAAGAACTAAACAAAGATTGTATACAACATATGAGGCTGTGGAAATACAATTTCGCGGTGCGTTCCTAGTGAATTCTTTATTTACGTGGCATCGCCTCAGTTTCTCAAATATGCAGAATGGATAGAAAGGAAACTTGAACATTTCACACTTGAACACTCAAGCCTAACAAGCAATAAACAACGTGAATGTCGGTGTGCAGACGTATTCATGAGAATATTCACACTTACACCGGTCGAGATATCCCCTCAGACGTAGCTTATGAAAGAAAATAACTCAATTGTGTTTCAAATATTTAGGACTATCTAAAAGTAGCGGTGGAGGTACTTTAGTTCGTAATAAAAAACTTAAAGAAACTTTTTCTCTATATCAACTAATAGGAAAAATCATGGTCTATATTTCTATGCTATTGTATTATTCTTCAAGTTATATCATAATAATCCAATTTTTATAACATTTGTTTTTCTGTCATATGTGATGGTTATACTAATGCCTATTTAAAAATAGCGGAGTGTATGTTTTTTGAATAACTTCTGATAGAAAAGAGATAGAGAGTTGTGGTTTTCATCATTCCTAAGAGAAGACAAAGACGCATTGAATTGTATGTGATACGTTTTCATAGTATGTTGTCTGAACTTTGTTTAATCGATTCTCTAAGTATGAAAAAAATAGCTTTTATCAGAATGAAACCAGAAAAAAAGTTTTTTCACAGAAGTGGCTAGAAAAATCATGTAAAACTTCGACTACAATATCTATAGCTCCTGAATGGTTTACTCTAAACATCTAAAACTTATGCACTTTTGTAGAGCTTCCATTTGACGATTTGAATATGCACATAACAATTGAAAATTTGTTGCAAACACTTCATGGATTAGTTTTGTTTTCTAGAAGCTCGATTGAAAACCTTAAAAAAAGTCATGCTAAAAAAATGTACAATATATCATTCGATGAATCTTACTTTCATCTTTCCAACGATGAAAGTTGCAGCTCTTTATCTCTTTTCCATTAGAAGCCATTCAAAAAATACACACGTCATCTTTTTCTAAATAGGCATTAGTATAACCGCTACCTATGACAAAAGAAGTAGATATTATTAAAATTTTATTATAATGATATAATTTGAAGAATTATGTAATAAAATAGAAAATAGAGCTTCGTTTTTATTATCAGTCCATGTAGAGAAAAAGTTTCTGTCAGCTTTTTATAAGAAACTAAAGTACGTCCGCGACTACTTTTGGATAGCCCTCAGTAATAACAGCTACTAATGACTTGATTAATTGATGGTTTTGTAATAACTTTTCTTTTATAGCATATCCTCATGTATCTAGCTATTCGAAAGCTAAAAGTATGTAAGTATCGTCATGACTGTTTAGAAGATTTAATAGCGATTCAGAAAGCCTATGCTAATATTAATTTATTTTAGTATCTCATTCATTTCTAACGCAATGTCATATTGCATGTTTTCATGTAAATAGCTGTTGAAAGCCTATCGTAATTTGGAACATTTTCATAACTATTCAAATGCATTTGTTAGCTAATTGAAGAAAGGGAAACGGCTAATGAATTATATAAATAGCTGACTTGCTTGCATCATCATTTAGATTCACTTCTTTTTTTTTATTTATGCTCTTTTTCATCTATTGTACACTATTTTTGATTGATTTCTTTAATACCATACACTTAAAATTATTTTGGAATGGCTTACTGTTGTTTTCTTGATGTTGAATGCATCCTTGATTTCTTTTTTCGTTGTGATACGGTCTAATCTTTTCCTAATAAAATGTAGAACTTTATACTTGAATGTCTATCATTGATTAATAGAATTATGTATTTTCCACCAGAAATCGGCTAATCATTTCAAAATTAATAATTACTATTGAAAGATGAAATAACATCACATATACTAGGTTGGGAATAATATTTTTCCAGGGGGTAACCTGAACTTTCAAATAGCATCAGCAAAAAATTGTACATCAAATTAAAGCGTCAAAGCGGGATTTATTAGCACTAAATAGTGAGGGTTATAACAACTTTTCGGTGTTGCATTGAGAAAGTTCTTGAATTTTATGTCATGGCAACCTAGAAAAGTTCTTCTCATGAAGCAGTTCAAAGTAGATTTCATTTAAAATGATGGTTATCAGCAAGTAATCGACAACTGATTTGGAAACATGGTAACAAAGAATGAAAAATGGAGTTAAAAATGCTCTCAAAGGCTGAACATAATCATTATCACAAAAACACTGAAAAGAAAAACACATTTCATGTGTTTTAACAAAAATAGCACAAATATTGAGTTATGACAGACATTTTTATGTTCGTGTGCGTCTCGTTTAGGTGCGGTAAAGAACGCCAATGGCGTTCATACTGATTAATGATTATATTTACCATACCTAGAATAAATAAACATTACTTTCTGATAATCATTATTTTAAATGAGACTTCGTTTGAAATGCCTCATGAGAAGAAGTTTTCTGTGCCGACATGGTGTAAGATTCAGAAGTTTTCTCAATTCGATCATGAAGAATTTCCATAAGCCTCACTATTTAGTACTGCTAAATCCCGTTTTTCACGTATTTCAATTTGGTATAGAATTCGTTGTTGATGCTATTTGAAACCATAGCGTTATCTTCTTGAATAATATTATTTCAAACATAGCGTTGGCTAGAAAAATTACATAGTTGTGCTTTCTGTCTTATTCATATTCTACTCCATTTATATTTCTTCTGTTCTACTAGA
>CAJNSZ010003509.1:0-10977 GCA_905329745.1 Rotaria sp. Silwood2
TACTGGGCCAAATTACAGGCTAAAGAAATCTGATTGGCTGATTTGCCTCCCTGCCTGAAATCCCATTGGTTGAAACCCCAATGTCAAAATACCCTATTGATCGAAATTCCGACCAAAAATAACTTTATTGGGCTAAGTTGCAGGCCAAAGAAATCTGATTGGCTGATTCGCCGCCTCCCTGAAATTCCATTGGTTGAAACCGCAATGTCAAAAAACCCCATTGGTCGAAATCCCAACCAAAAATAACCTTACTGAGCCAAATTATAGGGTAAAGAAATCTGATTGGCTGATTTGCCCCCCCCCCCCTCTCTGAAATCTCATTGATTGAAACCGCAATGTCAAAAAACCTTATTGGTCGAAATCCCGATCAAAAATAACCCCACTGGGCCAAATTACAGGCCAAAGAAATCTGATTGGCTAATTTTGCGTCCCCCCCCCCCCGAAATCGTGTTGGTTGGAACCGCAATGTCAAAAATCCTTGTTGGTCGAAATTTCGGCCAAAAATAAGCTTATTGGGTCAACTTACTGGCTAAAGAAATCTGATTGGCTGATTTGCTCCTCTCCCTGAAATCCTATTGGTTGAAACTGCAATGTCAAAAAATCCTATTGGTCGAAATCCCGACCAAAAATAACCTTATTGGGCTTTTGTTGTAAAATGAGTGATTGAGAGGTCAAAAAAACTTTTTTTCGTTCTGTGCGAATGAACGAACGAAGTTACGAAGTTACGAACAGACAAACCTAACTCGGTGTATGACCCTCCTTTCAGTAGAGGGAATTATTTATATGATTGTCGTGTTATTCATCGTGATATACGTCCACAAAATTTAATGTTAGATCCTGATAATAATCATATAAAATTAATTGATTTCGGTTTTGCATTTGCATCTGATATGGATAACAAGGGGGGCAGCGTAGAAATAATAGGTGCATTTCGATATGCTAGTGAATCATTTTTAGATTTGTGTTTAAAATTATTATCTGGCCGAGGTTTTCCATATTATTTTTATGAACGAACTTTTGATTTAATATGTGCATTAAATATTATAATGGCTATGAGTAATGCTAATATCGAACGAAGTATTGATTCATTTAATTTACAAGATGTTAACGAAGTAGTATTAAAATCATTGCAGTTGTGAAAAGATACTCAACGTACAAATAAACATTATTCAAAATTATTGAAGTTAATAAAAAAGCTGGATTCATGGTATCCATCAAATGAATCAGATGAATCACCAGTTTCTCATGTTTCAAAAGATCAATCAGCAATTTTTGACGTTATAAAAGATGAAATAGAAAAACTTTTCCATATGTGAACAATTATATTAATGTCATTCATTTTAAAATTTCACATAACACTTCTCATTGATATTTTTCTATTCATTTCTTTTTTTTTGTTTACTTATTATTTTGTTGTTTGTTAATTTTGATCTCTATCCATATATAAATAATCATCGTCATTAAAAGAAACATTTTTTTTTTCATTTATTAAAAAGCGTTTTTTTTTAATTTTCTAGTCTAAAGATAAGAAAGTTGTATTCTATAGACGGGCATTGTCAATACCAGTTTCCGATTGCAAAAGATTTTCGACTGAAGAAATAATTTTCGTGAAGTTTATAAAATGAATTTCTTTTGAATTAAAATAAAATCTTACGTTTTCAATCAAAATGACAATAAGTATCAGTGTATTCAATTTTGATTACGCTAGTAAAAATGCCTTGTCCTTGATCATCAATGGTGTGGGCGTGACTCCGGTGGAGAATATGGGTCGACAGGGAGAATTTGAGGCTTCGCTTTCGATTCATCCTTGATCTGTCAACTTTTGTTATCTAGATCGAGCATTACTAATACCTAGAGGCAGATTCAAGTGAAATTTTTTTGCTAGATAACCCATATTGAAAATGATACCAACCATTCGATAGAGAATCTAAGGCCGAACATAGATGAAAAATTGAATCCAGTTCTAACATTACTTACGTCATATAAATAAATAATTAGATAATGTATCGATAGCAAATTTTCGCATTTAATGAAATTCCCTCGAGAGTGTTGTATTTTTGAATAGTTTTTGAAACCGGCTTATTTATGAGGAAGCTTTACTCTTTCAAAAGTTTAAAGTTATCTAAAAATTAACAAGCTACTTGTCAAATGTGCATTGGTTTGCAAGTTTCATATATGAACATATAATAACAACAGTCTATCTATCTTATTTCTAATGAGAAGAGGTTCTTTAAGAGTAAAATTCATTCTTTTGAAAACTTGATACTGATAATTATATTTTTGAGTGCGTTCTTATCGACATGGTCGAAGTAAATGATTTATGAACAATCTTTGTATGCTCAATCGATCTTCATTCAGATCAACTTCATGAAAATAGCGAATATCCTTGAAAGAAGATAAACATTTTTGTGTTTTAAATGGTGGAGAAAAGTTTAACAAGAAAGTTTTTTTTTCTATCATACTAATCGTCTAGATCATGACACGGTAGTGATTTTAATGACTGATGAAGGTTTCTATCTAATGCATTCTATATTAAAATTTCATGAATAAACTATGACTGTTAGCTTTCGGGAAAACGGACGAAGTATTTTTCTGGTGTCAGAAGATTTTTTTTAGTTAGGTTTCTTTAAACATTGCCATTCTTAAAAAGAGTAAGCTTAGGAATCATGGCATTTTCTACGACCTTTACTCAAAACATTAAAATAATCATAAAAATCGTAAAGACGACGAATTGTCTAAAAAGTCAGCAACAAACTTTTTCGTGGAGTTTGTGAAATATTGTGTTTTTTATGCTCGCATTGTTAAGAATTAGCTTAAACAAAGTTTTTTGAGACCTCACAGCTACCTTGTTCTATGCTTTTAGAAAGTTCTCCATCATAGTTTATCTATGAAGTTTCGATTTCGACTACATAAATTATGAAATGAGTGAGTGAGAAAATTATGCTTTTTTTTCTTCATGAGTATCATACATATTTCGTAATCCTCTAAAAAGTGAACATTTGACCTGAATTCTTTCGTAAATGCTGAGAAACAAAAATATCCATATTATGATCGGTCGAAACAAACTTTGATTACACAATTTTAGTATGCCTTATTCATAAAACAACCGATGATCTCCAACTATAAGAACATATTATTTAATTTATGTGTCGTACAATCAAAGAGAAAGTCTACTTCACTCATTGTCACAACTTATCTTGACAAAACTATCAAATGTCATTTATTTATGCTAAAATGTGACGACAAACAGAAGCCATTTTCTCTTGGTAGTACTATCTAGCTTGATGTGTATATATAAGTATAATTTTTATTGATTCCACGCTAGGTAGACATTTTTTTATTATATAATTTCAGGGTGTGAGTGTAAGTGTGGATATAAAGAGCACCTACATCCACCCACACGCTGATAGAAGTCTATTCTATATAAGAAGACCATTTCTGAAACTTTTGACGCTTGAACATGATATAAGAGGGGGTCTTCTGTTACTGGGGGAAGGGTAAGAGTATTTGTACTAAAGTATTTTTATAGATATAACATTTCTGTCGACTGAAAGAGCCCTCCGCACTCTTTTTGAAAAAAAGGGTTTTGATTTTTCTTCTCTCAAACAAGAGAGTGTTTCAAATTCAAATATATGAGCGGTTATTATATTCAAAATTCTGTCGATCGTATCTTTGAGAAAACTTAGCTTCATTTGTCTAAGAATAATAAAATCTTTTGCGTCGTTAAGTTTGGCAAAATCATCAGTGTGAACATGACAATTTTTGTTATTTTGAACAATTAGTACAGTTTGGCCACCATATGTTTCGAAAAGAATCTTTTAACATGATTTTATAGACAAATGGTCGAACAATATTATGCACATAAAAGAGTTCGAAAGTGAAAATTCTCTTTAGCCATGACAATTTCGAGCTTAAATCAACCAAGTAATTGTTTTTTGAAAAACATATTAGATAAGAAAGAATGTTTATATACTATTTTATAGTGTTCATGAATGGCCATCAACCTATACAACTAGATTTATTATCACAAATTGATAAACCATAAAATAAAATCGCAATTTCATGTCTGTTTTCATGTAGCAAACATGTCTTTTAGCCAGTTAAAGGAATAAGTACTTAACTTAAAGCCAATAGGTTCAAGTAAAATATTTTCTAAGCAATGTTTGTAGAAGAGATCATAGACTATCTTTCAAAAAAGTTTGACCCTCTACAATGTGTCGACACAGAGAGTATGGAATAAATAAAATTAATGTATAACTTTCACATCATCCGCTCAAAAGACATTCAACAAGAGAGATAATAAGATGGAAGAAAACGAATTTCCAAAAATTATGGCACTATTTTTGTACGACTCCTAAAGAGACTAAAGTTATAAAAAAATAAATAACACATATTCTGTATCTAATCCAGCTAAACTAAGATGATATGTAAATGTGTGTGTGCTGTCTTTTATCTTTAAAAGAAACAAATGCCAATAAGATTTACTTGTAAAATGAGAGAGAAAGAGAAACATTTCTTTAAAAAAAACCTGGCGTATCATCGCATATGAATGAAAAAGTCTGAAAAAAAATCAAAAACGTTTAGCAGCGATAATATCAAATATTCAAAAAAATGTAATAGGCTCTGCGACAACATTATTAGTGCTGATACTTTTAGTATTGTTTATCACTTCAATGTTACTTTGTAATCTGTACAAGAGAAATATAATATACATTCGTTTTGAGATAAAAATAAAATTTGCATTTATTCATGTAAATATGCAGATAAAATCGAAAGAAAATGGATAGAAACTAGTACATCTACATAATTTTTTTTAATGATTTTTATTTTGTTTGGTAACGTTGATCTGAAAAGGAGGAGAAGAAAACATTGGATTTCAACTGTTCGATCTCTATTTGAAGAAAACGATATTTCAGATAAATATATGAAAATATGCATTATGATTGATGTTTACTTTGACTGAGAAGTTAACGCGATATTATTTGTCTTGTAAAAAAGAATGGATATTCAACAACATCTTTCACTATATTATAATAGAAGAATTCTTTTCCAATAAATAATTTATTTTCAATAAAGCTTTGATATTTCAAAAAAATTCTGTATTTAATGACAAATTTAATTACAAGTTCGATTAGACCCTCATCGAATGTCTCGTGTATACAAATGTAAATGATGGTTTTAATAATATTGATAAATAGTAAAAATTCCAAAACAGTTGTTATTATTTAAAGTATAATCAATATTTTGAATATATATATATAAGGAGACATTATCTGTCCAAATCTAGATATACTCAATTTCCTATAATTTGCAAACCAATCAATAGTCTTTCATCGAAAAATTCATTCTAGAACTTCTCAGTCGTATTTTTTCTATACATAGCGCGACTAGCTTTAACTTTATCAAACCATAACAAAAACAATAAATCTGTTTGTATTTTAAATTTGTGAGATAATCAGAAAAATAAATTAATTACAACGTTGACATAGTGAAAAATCATTCGAAATTTTTCAAGAAAATAATCAATTGCATCATTAACAATTCAAGCAAATTTTAATGATAATGACACTGAAAAGGAAAGACGTCTGCTCAGGAAGAGTATCAGTTTAAATATGAAATGTTTTATTTTATATCATTCGTTATATTCAAGAGCCTTTAAAGGTCTTCCTCAAGACTAATTTTTGGTAGGAAAATGGAATGGGTCACCAGTTTTCTTCCACATAAAAAGAAAGAAATTAAAAGATCTGTAGGACTCCGTTAGAACGATTTAGTATTGTCTTTTTGTTTGAAAGAACATCATGAGTTGCAGGGCACCACAGAGTTCTTTTTTTTAAATTTCTTCCTTTTTATGTGGAACAAAACGGATGACAAGTTTCATTTTCCTACCAAAAATTGGTCTTGAGGGAACCCTTAGTTCATAAAACTGAAAAGTATATTGTTTGTTAACTAAAAAAAGTCTCGAAGCAAACTCGAATAACACTAACTCTCATAATAATAAACTGACAGTAATAATAGATGCTGAGAAAAAGAAAAACGAAAAGAAGATAGAGATGTTCACGAAAAAAAATTCCACAAACCTGCATGTAAACGCATTTTTTTCCATCAAAAATACGAACGATCTGCTCGAGAACATATTCTTTAAGATACGTTTTATTGATATTAACCCTTTCTAATCTATAACAGTGTTGTTCTATCCGTTTATCCATATTACTTATCTTATCACATTTACATCATTTTATTGTATGTTTTTTAATAATTTCTTTGTTAAAAGTTCTAAAGATTTCAGGAAAGATAAATTATGGTCAGTACAGCAAAAGTCGAAATGTAGTTAATATATAGAAATTCTCTTTCGATTTGGTTTATACTTAAATTTTTTGTTAGAGTTTAACAGAGCACTTTGGTATATTGACTTTACTTCGACTTTTGCTGTGATAACTACGACTTATCTTTCTTGAAATCTTTAGAACTTTGGACAAAGGAATTACTAAAGAATATACAAATAAAATGATGGTGTCGTCCATTAGTTGAGTATAACTAACGATCACTATTGATTTAATGATTAATTAAAAACAAAATATGTCAAATTGATTATTTCGTGTGAAAATGGGCAATGTGTAGACGATTGCTATCGCCTTTTTATTTCAATGAAAATGTTCAATGTGATAAGAAAGTTCAATACTGTACACAAGTTGTAATTATAGATTTTGAACATCTCTATATTGATGGCTCCTCTTCATCATAGCTAAATATTTTTCATGGTTACTATATGATTTCACAATAAACTTTTTTATAAGAATATTGTTTTATGTTCAATTTTCTTAATAATTCATTTGTTACGTTTTACATTTTCGGGAATTATTTTTCAACGAAAATAATACATATGAATATTTTTGGATCATCATAATGTGTTTTGTGCGAAGTGATCGCCAAAACTCTATTATTAGAAGAAAAACCAACTATTAGTACATGAAAAAAATGCTTTGAGTTAAACATAATAATAGGATAAAAACTATGTCAACACAAAATAGAATGAATTCCAGTACCAGAGACAATGTAGAGCAAAATTTACAAATAACATTGCTGTTCCAACCGTCCACTTTTGCTTGAATTCGTGCTCCAATCGCCACGGTCACGCAGCCCGATTACAAGATAGGTGATCTCCTTACCTTCTTCACCCACACCATCAACATCATACCTATTCTCCATCAGAATTTTCACCTTCAACACTCTTCGTCTTAGTTTCATCCATTGGTTACCTACTATGGATGTATCGTCTATCAGACAAGTCAAAAAAACTGCGTTATACTAACTATGTTACAATAATTAAATTTGCTGATCAAAAAGTAACTTTCCCAAAATAATATTGTAATGCTAAACATTTAAATGTGCATATCAAAATATTGTGAATGAAAAAGTGTTTTTTTTCACATTTGATGGTAATTATATGACCTCTGAAAATCTATTAAAATCAATTTTTCAATTTTGATATTCTTAGAGAATAAAAATGTTTCAAATTGTGAATTATTTGAGTTAGTCATGGAATTGAAACTAATAATGTGTAAATTTCATGCTTCTTATAAGAAAATCATTTTTCATTATTATTTTGCGGAAAATACAAACTATTGTTGATTTTTCTTCAATAGAAAAAATTGTGCTTATTCCTAACTCTACGTATTTTTTTCATAAGAAATGCATTCTTTTCATAATATTAATTGTTTGATCATATTGATTCTATTGAACATATAGGACTAATATAGACGAATTTGTCGCCTACTCTAAAATATTAAAATTCTATATGCCAGTTTCTATAGTGGCCTCTCTTCATTAGCAATATATATATATATACAGAATATAGAACATTGTTCGTGCATTTCCAGTTAAAGCGCATACAAACCAACATTATCTTTCCTTGTTTCTCCCTATTCAATTTCTTCATTTCTAATGAATCATAATTATCTCGAATTAGAGAAAGATAGGAATGAAATCAATGAAGAAAATACTTGTAAAAGTGAATGTTGTAACCTAATTATAGGATCTGAACGTGCCTCACGAATGGTACAAATGTTAACAAAAGAACAATTAGACTCTCTTGAACAGTGTAAGATATTTGATAAAATATTTTTTTAGTTTCTCAAGATAATAATATTCTTAAAGTAGATGAAATGAAAAGTATTGCCATAGATCTTAATGTTCCGAACTATTATGCTCAAGTAAAAAAATCTTTTTTCGTTTTTAGTTAATGTTCGTATTACATTTTTTGTTTAGACATGGTTCAGAAATTATCTCTTCAAAGAAACAGCTACTTTTCTTCGTTGACGTTACTTCTTACGTATGGCAGCTTAAAAGAAAAGATATCGTTCGAATATGTTTCAGATATTTAATTGAACTCTTGTTTAGTTATGTAAAAAGATGTTGTCTTCGTTGAAAAAAATGCCTAATAAAGAAAATTCGAAATATTTTTTAACAGTGTGACAATACAAAAGAAATAGAATACAAAGACGACAGCAAGCTTCTAGAAAATGAGAGTATTTCAACATTTTGTCTATAGTTTTTTTTTCTATAGATGAATAGAATTCACATTCCGGATTATTTTTAATAAACTAAATTTCAGTAAATTGACGTACTACGACGAAATTTGTTCATTTTTCTTGATTTTAAAAAAAGTTTTGTTTTAGAATTTTTTATTGCAAAACAACTTTCGCAACTTTCTAATCGTATTTCTTCTGATTTCAATGAGATAAATGATATTTCAAAAAAAAAAAGATAAATCCCATATTGCAGAGGAATAGGAAAGGTTGTCTAGAAGGTAGAGAAGTGATATTAGTTCCAACATTATCTATTGCAGTTTCCATTCAAAAAAAATTAAAATGTCAATCTGGTATTATGGTAACAGTAAGTCATAATCCAAAAGATGATCATGATTATAAAGTTTATTGGAAAAATGATGTGCACAAATCATTTCACTATTAGACGCACATATTGCTGATTCTATTGAAGCTAATTTAGAACTGTGGAAAGGAAAAGCATGAAATTTATATATACTCAAAGATAACAACTCCAAATTAGTTTCTGATCCTATTAAAAAGGTGAAACTTTTATTTCAGAGATAAAAAACTCTTTATTTGAATATATTTATAATTTAAGATTCGTGATTTATATATACATATATCAAATTTATGTTATTTTTCCGAATTCAATGCGTCAACACCATTAAAACTTGTTTATACTTCTGTTCATGGTATTGGTCAATCATATGCTGAACAAGCATTTGTTGCATTTACATTTCAACTATTTATTTCAGTTGATGAACAACAAAAAATCTTGATCCTAATTTTTCAACAGTCAAATAGTCAAATCTAGAAGAAGGAAATGAAACACCTGAATGTGCTATTGCAATAGCAAATAAAAATAACGCAGATTTTATTATACCTACTGATTCAGATGCTGATCGATTTGCATTAATTGAAAGAGATATCACTGGATCAGCACAAACTGGTTGGAGAATTTTAACTGGAAATCTATTAGGAGCTTTACTTGGTAACTTACCATTTTATTTAAGTAAAGAATTATTATTTATTTTTATTAAATAAGTTGGTAGCTTTGGTTTACTTGGCGTAATCGAAATCCAACAATTGATCTTAAAGATGTCTATATGATTTATTCAACTGTTTCATCACACATACTTAAATCAATTGATGAAGTTAAAGATTTTAATACAATTGATACATTAACAGATTTTAAATGACTCGAAAATATATCATATCAATTACTTAATGATAAAAAACATGTTCTTTTTGGTTTCGAATTTGCAAATTTTTCTTTAGTGGATTTATGTTCTTCTAGGAAAATACACCAGTTCATCGTAGTGAATCTCATTTAGATGCTGATGAAAATCAACGAAAAGATTCTAAAGATGAAGAATATATTCGTCCAAAAACATGTGCTAATTCTCATATAACTGATGTTAGAGATTTGACTATTGAAATTGCAGCTGATTTTGTTAGTCAAGGTAAAGATAAAAAACTAATACTTCCTTGTTCAGCATCAACACAAATGATAACATTTTATTTTGATAATGGTTGTGAAATAACAATACGTGTCAGTGGAAAGAGAAACAACAGCTAAATGAACAGCAAACCTTTTTTTGATTGATATTCCAATTGGTAGGTTTTTTTCCAAATTTTATCCATTTGCAATATACCTTTTAGTTTATATCGAGAAGAGCTTTTCATTTTTCAATAAAATAGATTATACAAGCAATCTTAACGATTCCGGGAATATCAATCATTCAAATTAGAAAATTTATTTTAGTACTCAAAAATAAAATATATCGTCTAATGCTCATCATCAGTAAGAATATAGAGATAATCCGTTCCACTGGAAAATCTTAATTATTTAAAGAGAATAGAAGTTTGCACTAAGTGCCATATTCTACGCATAAACGGAAGTTAATTGTGAACCAATGAAAAACTACAAGTTGTAGAGTTAGATCACGATATAAGAATCACTAAAATAGTTCAACTACTATTTTCGTCAATTATATTATCACTTTTTAGAAAATATATTGCTGAATACGAAGTATTTCTAGGAAAAGAACTGTTGCAAATTAGTTCTAATATCCTGGTCTGAGAATTTCGCATTGTTAATGTGAAGAATTGGTATTGATTACAGAATATCTGTATTAATTGTTGTGATCACATTGAAAAGTTCTAAAAAAATTTTTTTTTCTACCTATTTAAACGGTCTTTACTGTTAGCCAAAAAAAGTAACAAGTCTTTTGTTTTGAATTCTCACGCAATTTGTCTTAATAACATTATCGTGGAAATGTGCTATGACCTGAAAAGTGAGTACTGATTCAGGTATCTTAATTCTTCCTAATCTCGTAGCTCAATTAAGGGGACCCCCCCCCCTCAGAAAAAATCTCCCACTTAGGATGGTCCGCTTGAGCTGAAATTTTCAGGGATGAGTGATCTTAGT
>CAJNSZ010003510.1:0-10976 GCA_905329745.1 Rotaria sp. Silwood2
ATTCTTTTCTCTATCAGGCTTATATAGAAAGAAAGATTTTTAAAGCTTACTATATGGCTAAGTAACGCCGTGATCAGAACTTTTGGTACACCCTAAGTAAAATGATATCTCTGTAGAGTTGGATGTTGAAGCGGAATTGAATCGATTTCCGTTAGTTTGCGTCCTTGACTTTGCGTTAGTTAGAATTAGAGTAATTATCGCTGGCGGATACTTGTGAGCATTCGTGCCAGAGAAAGTTTTGATGCCGCATATGATGAAGATTTAGGTTTTTTCACTAGGCAATTTCATTTGGAAGTATTGATTTTTCTCCAAAATGTAAATAGATGGCGTTGAAAGACATACTAGAAGTGACAAATGTGTACTGCGTATCGTGTATTTGTAGGTTCTCGTGGTGTTTTCTTTTCGAGCATAAGGCGGCAGTACATACCTTATACATTGTGTGTTGATGATAGCGTTGAGATCTCAGGTTGTATAGAGGAAAGGAAACAATGAAATAGGAATATATTCTTTCATATAATCGGAATGTATAAGCTGTACCATAGCGGCAAAAATGAAGATCATGAAAAGTAAAGAATGAGGACATATCATTTTCCCCAATGGTGCAATTAGAGGAAGTGAAGGAAGGATTTGGGAATTTATTTTTTAGAAAAGATAGTAAGTTCATTGTTTTATGACTATAGTATGACGGATCATTCGTCAGTACATGGCAGGAATTAAGTCACTGTTTTTGCCAATACAATGGAATAAAAGTATGCATATACGTTATGAGAGTGGATTGGATTGGTTTTCATCGTGAGTAAAGACGAGTTTTCAAAAGTTTTAGAAATATTGAATGAACTGCTTTAATTGATTAGATGGCACCAGATGAGACGTGAAAGAATCAGATAGGTTAATATGGATAATTTTCCTCACGGTTCCTGAGATTGGTTGCTTTTTAAGAAGCTAGGATTGAGTAATTTATCTCATCATCCACGATCCTGAAATAATGACTCTTTCTGAAGAATATAGAAAGCGAAACCTGGCCATCAGAATCAGTTTCCATTTATCGAAGAATTTTTCAATAACATAGGAAACAATTTAACTCAGAAATCGGTCATCTAAAAGACAAGAAATAAAAAACGAAGATGATCAATTGGAGAAGTGCGAGATTAGATAAATTTATTCTTCGTTTATAATACTTTGACAATTATTCGCTTTACATCAAATATTCAAAGATATTCTTGACTATTTCCTATCATTCATGCAGCTGCGTATATGTCATGATTTCCTTCCGTCGAACTTGATGTAACATTTATTTCCAAAGATAATTATCTGTGCTTTTCTCTGTAGGTTTACCACCATACTTGGATATACAACCTGGTACGATCGTTGGCGTTTGGAATACATTTGCAGGTGATAATAATACATTAGCTATAGAAGGTACTACTGGTGCTGGAACTTATTTTACTGATCAGACTCCAGCTAATCTAATCGATCATAGTCTTGGCACAAGATACAGTAGTCGAGGTAGTCCTGGTTTCGGAAACAATTCATTAGCTGGACTCAATACAGGTTTTTATGCCACAGTTGCCCAATGCCAGCCAACATTGGAAGGATTTCGTTTGGGAAATTCTTATCCCTATTCTGATCGGGAGCCACTTACTGTAACAGTTGAAGGCACTAACTGTGATGATCTAGTCAACTGTGTCAATTGGTCATTACTCTACAATGGATCAACAGGCTTGTATATCCAAATGAATAATCTAGCATATGGTGATTATCAATCAATCTTCAATACTATTTCATATAAAAGCTATCGTTTTCTGATAACAAGCAAACGAAGCATAAGTGTATTTGTTAGTTATGGTGAAATACAACTCTTTGGCTATTCAACTCAAACTTCGACTAGTCAAAATGAAACATCTTCAAGTAATGTCAGGTCATTCTATTTACTCTTAAACGAATAATGCTTGATATAGTTTTCTCAGCAATATATCCAGTATAGTCGAAAATGAATGTGTCTAAGAATGCCCCATGTAAAAATATTCTCCATTTTAACGAAGCCTCGTGACGTGAAAGTTCGTTAAAAATTTAACAGCTTCAAGATTAAATATGTTACAATATTGACCGTAAAAACGTGTTTCTAAATTCTAACACGTGTTCGCTTTAGCTGTCTGAAGAAGAAAATAGATAATTAGTTCAGCATTAAATGTACTTTCAAATTTTATTATCACTGAAATCATTTCATTAGAGAAAATAAAATAGTCATCAAAGCGAGTAAGTTCTCTTTTTGTCAATACCTATAACATCGAACGACTTTTAATCTTATTATTTCTGCCAACTTATCATACAGATTTCTAGCACATATAAAGATGCAAACAAGCAGAAAGTAAAATCATCACTCGCTTGATACTAGAGGTATTGAATATAAGAAAGTTTCTGGCTTTGATGATGGATTTTGCTTACTCTTATGACATGATTTTAGTGATAATAAAATTTTATTATACATCGAATTTGAAAGTACGTTCAATATTGAACTAATTAGCTGTTTTTTTTCTTCAGACGAATGAAGCTTAGAAAGATAGCGATCATTGAAGAAAGCTCATTATACATGCGATCAACCAAACTGTAAAGAAAACTTTGATGAATCTTATATATATCAACATACCTATTGAATCAATATTCGGATTCTTTTCTTTCTTCAAACTATTTTAAGTATATAAATATGCATAAAAGAAAATAAATATATATATTTTCTGCATATATTCTCTCTCTATTCTATTACCAAGATCACAAATAAAACAACCACGCTGATTGAAATTTACTTTTCGAATGCTCTACGCTCGTTTCACTATCAATAATTTAAAGAAAATGTTTGTGTATACTACATAAGCACGTTCACTGTATCTGATGCATGTTTTTGTAATAAAAACAGTGTGAAGAGATTCACATCAATGATGAAACGATATATGTGAAATTAATTGAAAACTAGGAGGAGAAACTAAAAGTATTATTCAACTCAATAAACTTCGGTCCCTTACATTAGACATGATATCAGTTTACGTATTTCATAGAGATTAACAAGGCATGTTTCTCATATTAGATGTATTGTGAATCTATGACTGGCAAAGTCAACTATTTTCAACACAATAATGAACTATCCTCAAAACTATGGAGTCAAACTAAATAAAAGAAAACCTCAACGTTTGACAAAAGATAATTCTTTTGCTAAACTATCCTAGCATATTTTCCATCTTTACCAATATCTCTTCTCTATTAACGATGGAAATTCATTAAAAACCAATTGTATGATCACAAGTGCTCGTAAAGATAACTGATCTCAAGACTTCTAGCACTAATACTATCTATTATTCCACCATTAGCATATATATATATATGTTTATTGTTTTCTTTTTATGTGAATAAGATGTTCTAATATTAATTCCGTTAAAATCATAGAAATTGTACCATGAAAACTAATGTTTCAAATAACGTCATTCATACTAATGACAAGCATTGCTCTACATAGATGCAACGCGTGGTGCAGTCATAAAGAGAGTGATAATTATGAGTTCGATGAAACTTAACATAATTCGATGAAGTTTGTGAAAAAATAAAGCACTGTTTTTCTGAATTCAGAAGTATAAAGAAAAGTGTTCTATCGCAGACTATTCTCAAAATACGAGTCAAAGTATATCGTAGATGGTGATCGTGCTGAAAATATCTCATAAACACATCAAGATCAGAGATTGATTCGAATATAATTACTATCAAAAAGTTAGTTTTGATTTCTTGTTAAAATTTTAGTATGCTCGATATATTCGTCATTGTTCATATGTTATCACAGACTAATATTTCCCATACATACTGCGTTTTCAGTTGGTGATGAGATGCGAATTATGACGAATTTGTCCAACGCATTGAAGCTTTTAAGGTCTCCCCTCAAAAATCGATCTCAGTCCAGGAATATTCAAAGGACCTGAAATTTGGTGGACATGCTGGAGCTAGAGTGAGAAAGCTATGATAAAATTTTCAGTCCTAAATCATACTTTTCAAGAGGAATATTGACCAAACACGGGTGAACAATAGGTCATTTGGCAACCCAAATTTCTCCGTCCAGATTCATGGCCATTTGTTTTTAAATACTCACTTTTTAAGCACAAACAAGAGATCAAAAGTTCAATGACTGAAAAACCCTCTGAAAATTGGCGCCAATTTTTATCGGTATCTATATATATATAATAAAAAGAAGGCCTACTTAGAAAAACGGTCCTCCTCATACCCTATATCTTGACATGCTCTTTCAAACAAAAAAAATTAAATATATAGTATGAGCTTAGACAGAGAAGTTTTCGATGCGCAATCAGACAACTACAAACCGAGAAAAAACGAAAACGATTTTCGGTTTTTTAGTAGAAACAGCTTATTTTTCAAAATAGGGGATAACGAAACTCTTCACAAAATTTTGTCCTTTATGAAAGACCAGACCACGGCTATCTTCCTATGCATTTATCTTAATTTTGACTATTCTAATGAAAAGTGACTTTTCTTGAGGGGAAAGACCTTATGGGTTATCAAAACGAAACTTTTAATATTTATCATATTTGGGTTCGTTTCTGATCAAATGATATTTCCGAGATATGTTCAAAACTATCGTCCTCTATAAATCACTTTGCTTTATATAAAGCATGTTAAAGTATTTAACTCGTGAAAACAGATGCTAAACTTAAACACTTAATCAATTAAATTTCGTTAACTTAGCAATATTAATGAAAACGTGTTAATAATCTTAACACTTCACTCATTCACGACGGGTATCCCATATATAGGACGACAAGATTTTTTATTACATGCCGATGTCAAATTGACTTTAAAGTATAATTTAATGCGAGTATCTAAGGATCTCTGTCTATTATAAGGACAGAGAACCTAAGGTTGTTTGAAGTTTTGTAGCAAAGACGCATTTTTAATGCATAACATTCAACGTCCACCTCCCATTTGTCGAAGAACTTTTGAAAAAAGTAATTTGTTAGTCTTGTATGGCTTGTACTTGTCCATCATATCACCTTTCTCCCCTCTGGCACTGTTATCGTATGGCACTACCATACATGCGTATTCTATCTATATTTACTTTCGTTCGGTTGGCAGGCATAATATTGAAACACTCTTAGCAAAAGTTATATTATACAGAGTAGAGATCATCGGTTCCTAGGATTTTCAACGATGGAAAAGATTGTTTTTAGTTCCGAACGCGCAAGCTTTTGACAGACTGTAATAAAAACGATTTTTTCATTAAGTAAAAACAAGTTTTCCACAGAAAAACCCCGCCGTGAATAGGTTAAAAACGAAAGCATTATTTATCGAAGATTAAAAGCTGAAATTTCGTTAAATTAGAAAGAAACTTATGAAAATGCGTTAATTATATTAACGCGTGAAAATAACTGCTATGTAAAACGAAGGATAGCAAGATGATATTTGTTAAAAGTCAAATCACACATGACAATTCGCTAAAAAACTTTATGCGTTTTGACGGATGCTCAGAGTTTAATGAAACTTAATGATATTTTTCTCACGAAAACCTGTTTAAATGTCATTTTACGTCAATTTTGGCGTGAAGTTTAGCAAAAAACGCCGTTAAATGTCTTTTTATTTTTATATAGAACCAACTCTATGTACCATCGAATTTCATTGATGAGAATATATTTCTGATGACGATCATTATTGTTTTCTCTTAGATACGTCACTGGTCATACAATCCGGATCTGTAGAAGCTCTATGGAATACATTTGCAGGTGGCATGAGTTACATAGCTACGGAAAATTCATCAGGTGCTGGAACTTATTATATCGGCCAGGGACCTACTAATTTATTTGATAATAAAACTACTTCAAAATATACTAGTCGAGGCAATTCAAGTTCAGGAAGCAATGCAATTGCTGGTCTTAATACGGGTTTCCATGTTACTATCGCTCGATGTCAACCTACATTGAGTCAATTTCGTTTCGCCACTGGTGACACTGGAGCTGAAAGAGATCCAATCATGATTACTGTTGAAGGAACCAACTGTCTTACTTTGATTAATTGCACTAGTTGGACTCTTCTTTATAATGATACTAGTGGTTTAGAAAATGTCTTGGATCGGTCTACCTATGGATCATATAAGTCGATTCCATCACCTCAAAGCTTCGCTAGTTATCGTTTTCTAGTCACTTCTAAACGCAATGCTACCAACAGCATCTTTGTTTCGTACAGCGAAGTTGAACTCTATGGCTATTAATGAATAAACTTATATGTCACAAGACTTTCATTGGTATTGCGAAGAATTCTAACTATAACCGTCCCTATTTTGATGCACTGGCAAATTCTTTTTATTTATGCTTTGTATTTTTTTCTCTGCGCCATTACCTATATCTTCATCCTATGCTTTTGTATATCCAAATAAAATAATCTTCATTGAATATTCATTCGATCATTTCCAATCTTGTTAGTAATGAAATGATCGGAAGCATCTCTTTCAACCGATTGAAATGCATGGAAAAACAAACTCTGAAATGATCGACTAGTGAAAGTCTCATATATAAAAGAAAAACATTGAATTCTTATCATTAGTTCATCGTTTGAAATCGTCTTCTGCACAATTTAAAACGATCTATTTGACTATTAAGTATGCATTGCTATCAATTGCTACTTGGATATGTTTTACGGTAGCTAGATGACTAGTTGATAGCATAGACTCCTATCAGATCTGTCGTTTTGTCAAGCGATAGAAACAATATAAGAAGTTTCTTGAAGTATTTTTCGCCATACAGTAATGTAGACGAATCAACGTAGTAGTTATACTACTGCATATCATGATATCGTCTGGCAACGCTTTTTGATTTCGATGTGTCTGAGAACTTTTCACAGCAAATATATGGTGATTTGAGCGTCGGATTTGAGAATTCTCATCAGTTTGATAGGATCGATTCATTTCCTACTCTATTGTATGTTGACTTCGATTGGTATAACTTCGAAGTCGTTTGTCTCTGCCTCTCTGAAACATAGACATATTATGTTACCTGCGGAAAAACTTTTAAAGATCCCAAAAATTTCCCAATGTTGTGATTGTTGAAAGAATGAAAGAGATTAATTGATACTTATAATTATGCGAAGTATCAATCAATAAATATTGCCAATGACTCATATGTTCAAATAATTCATATCAATCATTGGATAATCGATCTTGCAATCATTTTTGGCGGAAGAGAAATGAACTTGAAAGAAAGAGTGTGGGTGTGAGTGGAAATGCATTCCCATCGACAACCACACCCTCATAGTACCATCAGACTCAAAATCAAAATCTGCATTCAGCACAATCAATTAGAACACCAGTACAGACACATAGAAGAATACAGACAGAAAATATCGGATATGGCACTAACTTTACTGACGTCAAGGATATATCCTTTGTTTCCAATCACGAGACAAAGGAAGAAAAAAAAAGAATAGTTGACCTCTGATCACTAAAATTTGATCCATGTCGTACACTTTTACACAGCACTTGAAGAAAGGTACAGGTGAATTAAGAAATCCAAATCTGATCAATGCAATACATAAAACTGATGAAACTTTGTGTATGTGATAATCTGTTCGAGACTTTCATGTGTAGGAAATTTAAAGTTGAAATTTCGGAATCTAATTTTTTTCGAAAACTAGACTTCTACATGATGAATCTAATAAGAATTTACTACCATAGTCAAATCAAAGCAAGACCAGAAAATCTTTACGGTTTTCCACTACTTTAGTAATCTCCTACATATTGATGAAACATGGAGGCAACCGGCGCGGATCACTTTGAAATGTTCCTGTGTAAGCTAAAATTCAAAAGAATCGAAATCTATAAACAGTTTTCAAATATATACTATTGGGACAAGAGCAAATTTTCAAAAAACAAAAAAAGTTTTTTTTCGATCAAGTCTGTTTTTATCAAAATACAAAAGCGAAAATTTAATCAGTTGTGTAGATCAGTCGATTAAGTCTTTCATTAATGTTTTTCTCTCATCTCAATAAGTTTAAGTCAAAATAAATAAAAAATTGTCTATGCATTGCTGTAAAGAATAGTCAAATCTAAATAGACAATTATTGTCGAAATATGTTTTGTCAAGACTTTTTACACGTTAGTTTTATTTAAAATCTTTATTTTTCAAATCTAAATTTGATTGTTTTATTTATCTCTGATGATTATTTCGATAACATTAATCGATATCGATTGGTTTATTTTCAATTGCAAGACAAATAGACTTTTAATTATTGAAAATTCATCGAAATGACCTGAAAAAATTCAATGAAAATATCTTTCAACTTCCATTAAATCGATCAATGATTTAATTCATATAGTGATTGAGATCGTTCTCTTGGAAATTTTATTTTCTTCAAAAATTTCTGGCCAACATGAAACTAAATAGATAAAAAATTGAACAAACATTTTTAGTCTTAAAAAAATAAGAATCAAGAATAGACTCATTCTAATACTAAATTCGCAAACATAAAAATGCAGGTTCAACAATTTCATTGTTAAATGTTAATTTATATGAAAATAAAAAACTGGACATTTTATAGTTAAATATTTTCCATGAAAATAGCTGTTTCGTTTTTGTTTTACTTGTAAAAAGAAAAGATTTCAACATAAAACTTTTCAAACAAAATCCTTTTTATATTATATTAAACGACAATAATTTTCTTCTTCAAATATTGTACCGTTTATTAAAAGTAAAATGAAGTAATAAATACACAGTTATGCAGAGAAAGATTAAAACTATAATCGAAAACGAAAATAGTTCAAATCGCATCAACATCATAAAATGTTGTGGTTGTTTCATTGATAATGACTAAATATTTTACATTTTTGTTGCAAAAATAAAATATGCTAGTTAAGGCTGAAGCGAGTTATTATTTTCTAGAGATTTATATGGTTTCATATAATTTGACAAACTATACAAAAATATGCATATCACAAATATTCTGATTTTATCTTCAATACAAAACATGAATGAAAGCAGAAAGTATAAACTGAACTAAAACTTATCTACTGTTCTGTCTATTCATGTAGCTAGGAAAGGTTATAGTCAACTTCAGTATGTTATACTACATCTCGAAACATCAATTATCAGTTGATTGAACTAATGTTATTGAAAGTTAAGCATACTCTCTCGTGCAACGTGTAAGAGATTTTGATTACTGTGTCTGGTTTTCTCCATGTTTTGTATTGGATATAGAATAAGAAAGTTTCCGATATTCATATTCTTGTTATTAGAGTGCGGGTGTGGGTATGTAAGTGTGAGTGTGAATTATTACTGCTACCATATCTTCTCCCACACGGTTTGTTCGCTAACTTACTGCAACAGAGATTGATTATTTCGTACCAAAATATCGCCAGTAACTTTCACATCATGTGCAATTTGTGAGATATACATCGATCCGATAAATGAATATGTGACTCTCTCCATAAAACACTTGGAATCATATACGATTCATTCATCACTATCTACGATTCGAAGCTGATTTTTTTCGTTGTATCATTTCGTATGATAGCGTCATGTGATTACTGAACAAACAACTTTTTCTCCCGTGGAACTGGTACAAATCATAAAATGATAAACATGAATTGCATTAAATGACTGCTTTTTCTTCCATTACGAACATTGACCACATCATTTAGGATAAATAAATCGTTAACTCGATGTCTTTCAAAACTGGGTAGACATCGCAAACAGTAATCCTTACAAGTTATACGAACATCGCATACACAAAATGATGAAAGTTTCTAGAGGAATTCATTAACTTGCAACGAATGAATTTCCATTGTCTTAATAAAGCAATCATGCATCAACTCGGATCTTTCACTATAAAATATTTTCGCTATCAATCGTGAGTTTTTATCACAAATATATAATCGTATCGTGCAGTCAATCAATTATCCCGTATAATTGAATCAATGAGGTCAACAGTTGCTTGGACACCCGATCTGTTTTTTACACATTTTGACTAAATTGTTTGTGACGATGGGGCTATGTATCGATTTGATTTGTCCATCAGCTGTATGAAAGATTCTCGACTATGCCAGGAATTTCGATCGTTGTTAATACTAAGATGTTTACTTTTCAATATTCTTGAGGATTAGCTACGTGCCAATATGATCGATAAGCGCCTACATTATGGCTTAGGAAAACGATAAATATCTTACACTTGCTTAACAAGAGCATCAATCACTAGAGTCTCCAAATATTTGGTCGACAGAACAGATTTTCTGATTTGTCATGCTTTACTAAATGACTGTTGATTCAGCTTTTCTTCTGAATTGAACGAATTATTTATTTAATATAGTTGTTTAAAAAGCGAAGCACTCTTACAATATATGTTAGTGTCAAATATTTAATCTTTTACTTATAGAAAATTCAACTTTACATGTCAAAAATGAAGCAGAAGCCTCTAAAAAAAAGCCTGGCAGTCCTTTCTCATTGAATGACACTTGATAGGATTATCATTCAATGAAACCTATGAACGATCGTAAAATGAAATACTCAATTGTACTACAGTTTAGACGAAGCTGATATCAATATGAATACATTTTCGATCTTTATTTCAGGTACAATTAGATTGTTTTTCTTTTGAAAATAGCATCGCATTGGAGAGAAACAATAGCGGAGTGACCAGAAAGTGCTTTTTAGTCTTGACTTATACTTTTGACAAACTTGATGTAAAAGTTTATCTATTTGACCAAGATGAGTTTTGTGAAAAAAAATCAAGTGATACTATACTACTAAGAAAATTTTAATTTCGAGAAAAAGTATTTTGTAATCGATTAGAAATTCTTGTTCGTAACCCATATTTGAATTGCATGATAATGCGAATGTCAGGTATAATCTTCTGACCGGATTCCATCTCAAAGTTGCATCGTTGAACTAGTAATGCTAGTATAACTTCGGCTTCAATTAGTGCAAAGTTCTGACCAATACAAT
>CAJNSZ010003511.1:0-10972 GCA_905329745.1 Rotaria sp. Silwood2
TATTTCATAATCATATGATGAAGGAATAGTTCATGTTCGATCATTATTTATAGTTTGGGAGGAACGTATAACAATTGGTGCACATAATTCAGATACTATTAACAAATCACTGAATAAAAAGAAAAACAAAATTTTTGTTGTTCTTTTTAAGTGAAGGTTCATTATCAGAATTTGATTATGTAAGAAGAAGAATATCGAGGTCAGATTTAATCCATCCATTAGCAATATAATCATTTCCACTAAAACGTGAAATATAATTTGTTGTTAATTATGTGTTGCCAATGACTGTTAAGTCAATGGTTTTTTTTTTTCTTTAAGCCGATTAATTCTTTATATAATGATTGTGTACAACAGCCTCATTTGTCTATCAGTGCTAAAATGTAGAACTCACAAACTCTGACTTTTGTTAACATATGGTATATTGTCAGAGGTTTTAAAATAATTTATTTAAAAATAGAAAATATGCCAACTAAATTAATTTTTTGTTAGTTGATAAGCGCGTTCTGAAAATTTATCGTTTCAAAATTATTTGTATTGAGAAATAATTTTCTATCAATTTATTTCAATCATTTAACATTATTATACCATACCATGACCCTAATAATTGACTCCTGCAATACGATCCTTTTGCTTCACTAAAAACCAGAACTTGCTATATTTAGACTACTTAATATCGACAGAGCTTCAGAATGATATAGGTGCCGATATTACTTACGCCCCTTTTCCTGTTGTTATAGAAACGTATCCAAACGTCTTCAGTTTTCCACCATGTGGTTGGTAGTACCTATAGAGGGAAGGTGGGAGGAGGAGCCGCAAAAAAATTCGCTTTAAACTTACACTCACTATTATTTTCTTCGAAAATATACGTGAGTTTCACATTTCAGCCCCAAAAGGGGCTGCGGTAATAAATTCTTTTTAGAGTTAGCTAGATAAAATAATTCAATTCGATTGATATTATTACCAAATGATGTTTCGCTTGTTGCAAAGAAAATTTTTCTTTCTGTATATTTGCTTATGTTCAATTTATAGCAACTACAAGTAAAGGATTTGAGTGTGAGTATGCTTGGATGTGGGATTTGTATTCATCCACACCCACACTCTTGAGAAGGGAAAGGGATTCGAGCGCATTTTGCAACACCCAAAATCAACAACTTATAGGAAACTAAATGGCTACTGTTTTCCAATATGTCAAACATGAAATATTGAATTTCCCAAGCAACACTGGGTACTTCAGCTAGTCTTCAATATATTTTACTTTTTGATGTTGGAATTCTCAGTGTTGTAACAATTCAACTGCATACTTGACTAGTTACTTACTCCAAAATGAAAGAACAACAGTAGCGCATAATGGCCTTCCCTATATTTTTAAGTCCTTCATACATACATTTCTATCGTGCGCCATAACCCACTCTTTCTTTTATCAACACTACTAGCCTTGTCCTTCACGGTTTCATATGTTAATTGGGCACCTATACCCATTGTTCTCATTGTAAGCGTTTCTCTTTTGCTCAAGATTATTTTCCTTATACTTAGTGTCGTGCGTAATAGTATATACAGCATTACAAAATACAGTAGAGATACGTTGTTTGATGCAATAATAAACTAATAGTTCATCTAACTCGCAAATAGTATCTATTGTATCAGATATCGTCACAAGTGTGTCTTCATTTTTTGCGTTTCTTTGTTTTAGTTGTGCTTCGTTAACTGTTTTCTACCACGCGGAAGAAAGTATTATATCAGGAGGAACACCTCCTGACATAAATATGTTTGCTCTCTCTTTCTAATTCCATTCTATCATGCGTAATTGTTCTGTTTGTTCTTTCATCGGTTGGATATTTAACGAGACGGTTTGTTTAGAGAAGGAAGCTGCCTGTTTCATATGTTTTAAAGAAATAAAAAAGAAAAGAAAGAGAATGATAACAATTTGAAATTTTTTTGTGAGCCTCCCGTGAGTTGACGATGGTCCAGCGGCTTTGCACTAGAATATAAATTGTATATTAATTACTCACTAATACGCGTTCTTTTTATTTCTTTTATATTGCTAGATTCTGCACAAATTATTTTGCTTTTTATTTCTCTACTCTATTCAAATTACATATAAAATCAAGAAGACAGAAAATGACACAAAAACACAAATAATATAATGTAAGTAAAAAGGTAAATACAAAAGTCTGTTTTTTTTCAAAAAAATAATAAATTTTCTTCTTTCTGCTCGTTTTTTCCGTTATATTTTGCTTTTGATTCTTTTTCAGTCCCCTTTTTTACCTACTCTTAACAAAACATGGTTACCTGTACAGAAGCTTCGACAGATTGGGAACCTTCCTGCTTTCGATTAACTCAAAACTTGGAGTCCTATCAATTATATTGGTTGGACCAAAATATGACTGAAACACAAGAAAATCTTGTTCTACAAAAAAAGTTACGAGGAGTTATCAATCAACTGAAAGTGTTTGATAAAGTGAAAGATTGTGAAGAGCAGCTTCTAAATCTGTCTTCTGCTGTTGATAAAAAAAGTAGTTTTAATCATAACCGATCAGTTCAATCGCGAATTACTTTCGGCAATTCATGATTTGAAACAACTCTGTGCTATTTATCTCTATTGTACGACTCTTGAGCGTATCGACGAATGGAGACGTCAGTTTGCAAAAGTAAGCATTCACTATAATCGAATCTAAAGTACTAAAACTAACCTTGTTTTGAATGGACTTCTTTATATTTTTAGGTCAAAGGCGTCTTCTACGACTCAGAATAAATGATCAATTAAATAAAAAAAAGATCAACATTTACGTGAAAGAGTACGTGACAAATCAATTGGAATAAGTATTTATAACCTGAACTACAATGAAGGGCTCGAACAACGAAACTATATGTTTATGCATTTGCAATTATTCCTCGAAATTATTTTAAACATGAAACCAGCACCAGAGAAAGCGAAGAAAGAACTTCTTGATTTTCTTCGTGTAATGTACTGCGATAATGATGAACAACTTCGCGTAATCGATGAATTTGACCGAAATTACCCTATGGATCGAGCAGTGTGATGGTACACTAAATATACATTGTTCTATAGCTTTCTTAACAAAGCTCTTCGCAATTATGATTTCGATATTCTCACTGCTTTTCGCTTTTTCATCACTGACTTGTACAAACAACTATCCGATGAACATCAGAAATATCTTGGTACACTAAGCAAACCCATCCTTCAAGTATACCAAGGTCAAGCTATCAATGAAAAAGAGTTAAAATGAATTAATGACAATGTAGGAGAGTATATTTCAATGAACAGTTTTCTGTCGACAACGACAAGACAAGAAACAGGAGAGCTTTTTGCAGAATCAAGTACAACTGGTACTGGATCTGTAAAACATATTTTGTTTGAATTTGACATTGATTCACAAATGATGAACGCCAAACCATTTGCCAATGTGCGACATTTGAGTCATTTTGCAGAGGAAGATGAAGTGTTTATCTCTTTGGGTACGATTTTTCGAATAGAAGATATGAAATTCAACAACGAGCAAAATCTTTGGATTGCTAAATTAGAATTATGCTCTTCAGATGACTTTGCTTTGAAAGAAATATTCGAACACGAAAAAAAGTTAATGCAACCGACACCTTCACTTCTTCATCTTGGAAAATGATTAGGCAATATGGGTAGTTACGAAAAACAAAAGACTCTTATACAACAAATACTTAATGAATCGGAGGATGCTTTAGAGAAAGAAAATTGCTATTTGCTCCTAGGTCAAAGTGCTCGCTTTCTAAAGGACTATGACGTAGCACTTGAAAATAGATTCAAATGTCTTGAATTACAAGAGAAAGCTGATGTAGATGATTTATATATTGGACAAACGTATATTACAATAGCCGAGGTTCATTTTCTAAAACTTGAATTAGATTTAACTTTGGAATATGCAAAAAAATCTCTATCATTGGTTCCTGAAGATCATTTACTACGTGCTAATACTTATCGACTAATGGGTAAAGTTCATTCAAAAAAAGGTGAATATGAGTTATTATTAGATTGTTGCAAAAAAGCTTTCGAAGTACAACAGAAAACTTTGCCAAAAGATGACAAAGACGTCGGCTTAACCTATTATTGGATGGCAGTTGCATATGAAAACATGAATAGTTTGAATGAATCATTACGAATTAGTCGAAAGACTTTGCCACCTACACATTAGAACATTCGAATATTTGAGGAACATGTGAAACGTATGGAAGATAAAGCCAATGCTATTTAACATTAGAAATCATTTCGGTTCTTCTCTGACAATGCAATACGACTCTGCAACTAAACCATCTTGAGGGTGTGATGTGGGTGTGGGTGAGTGTGGCTATGAGTGTAGGCGTGTATTGTTGTTCCGTAGATCGATACCCACATCCACCCACACCCAGCATATAATGATGAATTTTTTTTTTGAATTAAGGTGTTGTTCAAGAAAGATTGCATTACTACAACTATTTTCTATATTGTTAGGTTTTGTCATTTCGTATCTAAATGATTTAGTCGAGTCATACGTAGTAAGATATATGTATCAATCTTCTTTCATCTTAAACAAACAAGCGAGAAAAAAAAATAACATGATGGAAAGAGAAAACATCATATTTCCCTGCTTCTCTTGGCGTTGATATTATGATCATTAGTTAATGTCAGAAAAATATAGTAAATAATCATGTACAAATCAATCACAAAAATAAAATCGCTAATCAAGAATGAATGAGAAAACATGTTGGAAATATGACAACTAGAAATCATGAAAGGTGCCTCGAATTTCTCACATTTAGTAAAACTTTGAAGACAAACACAATTAAGAGCATACGTACATTGCTTACTATATGTTTTATCTGATGGAGTTAGCTTGGGATAGACATACAAGACTTCACTCACCAATATTTTAACTACAGTGCATTTGTGTCACGATTCAAATGAAAATTCATCTGATCCATCCAACTGTAAAGGACATGAGTAGATAGCATTGCATCAGTCTTTTTAGTTAGAGTGAATATATGGCTAAATCGATATTCCAACAACCCACACAGCACATAATAGTGAAGTTAGTCGTGCATTCATATTATTGACACTTCTCTATAATCAAATCTAGAAAAACCTTCAACGAACTATTCAAAGAAATCATCTGAGGTGTTGAAATTCATCATCATCACGGATTTCCACTTTTCTCGGTATCATCGCAACATATCAAAAAGACTGGTTTGCCCAGTAAGAATCACTTATCGGCAGTGATGATGCCGTACGTCGATAGAATAATTCATTAAAGGGTATCGTTGGTGTGAATTAATGGAAGAGCTATGCTTCTTTATTACCCTAAGAGTTGTGAATTCTGTTACGACGGATTTGAGAATAACTTATTCATCTATTATCTATTCAGCAATGAAATTGAGAGTTAGTTTAGTACTTTACGTTATGTAAGTAATGATCTCGATGTTTTAGGATTTGTGTTTGAAGAAAATTCAATCAAAGTGAACGCTTTATTGTTCGATAGAATCAAAAAAAAATTGAAACAAATGGAAAATCTATTAATAACATTAGTGAAAAATCGAATTTTGTATGAAATAAAAGTAGAGGAGCAGAACGTTTTGTCTCTTATCCTGTGAAAGGAACATTGATCGGACTACAACAATTAGCTTTATTTTGTTTTTTTGATTCTGATGAGTTGAATATAAGCTAAAATTAAAAATATCACTGTCATAATTGTTAGTGCGAGAAAGTTTTTCCATAAATCCCATAAATTAGCATGAGGTAAATCCAGATTGTCCAATATCTGCTCGCCTGTCATCGGACAGACATTGGTTTGATTGGGCAAACAGAAAGTGAGTCCTTGAAATTCGTTGATAATAAGTAAATTCGAAACATATCGGGATGCGCTAATCCATTGAAGCCAAGAGAGCCAGTTAAACACACTGTCTAAATCAAGAACGAACCCACTGAACATTGTCATCATGACACAAATAAGAATAGCAATGATGAGAGCCACAGCTGCAAAGAAAAATATATATGCATAAGTGAAGAAAGATGTTCATTTTTAGAAACGACAGATGATCTTCGCGATGACGAGAAGCAATATTGTTAAAGATTTTCTTTTTACGAGCTTGCTCATTTCTATATCATTTGAGGAAGCAGTTTTTACCGTAAACTAAACATTTATAAGCGCAAAAAGCGTTATTGTAAAAGCGATTTGCAAAACTCTTAGTTCTCATCTGTTCATGCGATATCTTTTGGAAACATGTCTTGAATGTCACTATGAAAAAATAGATGATCTTACGGAAGACTGATGCAATAGCAGAAATAAAAAAGCACAGAGCCGACCCGAATAAACTGGCTATGAAGATTGTTAACAGAAAAATGAAGAATTGACTACTGGTGCGAGTGAGGCCCATCATGAAATAGGAAATGGTAGAAAAGAAGATTGTTGGTATCACACGCATTGGCAACAAATCGCATAGTAATTTTGCCATGAAGTACGTGAAGATTCTGTAGTAACCACTGGCATATTCCTGCAAACCGTTAGATTAAGCTTCTCTCCGTTGTATAGGAAAAGCTTACGTGAATGAACAGTGCACGCTCTTTGAGAAGCGCATCTATGGCGGTCACATTGATGAAAATCTGGTTGAGAGAAATAAAAAAAATTGCACCGAGTCGATTTTGAACACCAGAATCAGTCGTTTTCTTCAAATCGTAGAATAGTAATCCAACTATCAAACCAAGGATAATAGAAACGCTAATTTGCGAGAGCGCCAATGCTGGATTTCGTACAGAATTACGCAGCGTTCGTTGTGAGAGATAGAAGATTTCTGCCCCCATGGAGCGTACTGCTTGAACTTTGTATTTTCGTCGCTCGTGATCCAGATTTTCAAGATCGATCAAATTTCCGGGTCGTGGAAAAGCTGCCGATGCATCTGCATATGCTTTATTGTATATATTATTTAATTTTGCGAGTATGTCTGGTTTCCGACCAACATCTATCAAGACATCTAATGCGAAGTCGGCTGGATTGTCATACGGCTCACATTGATAATCAAGTGTGGAAAAATATGGAACAACATCTTTAGCTGAGCCATAATAAACACATCGACCATTGCACATGAACATGACTGTATCGAATAGTTTGAAAATGGAATAGCGTGGTTGGTGTATGGAGAAGATTATCGTTCCTATAATTGAACCGAACATATTGATTTTATTCCTGTCCACAGTAAAGATTACATTATATCACTTACGTCCTCGTTGAGATAGATCTTTTAGACAGTTCATGATACTGCTTGCTGTCGATGCATCGAGTCCTACCAACCACAAAACAATTCTTTATGTATACTGCGCTCGAACGAATTAAAATAGAAATATAATCCTCTAGTCGATCTTGATGAAAAATGTCGAAAGAGGAAAATTTCGAATTCCTTTCGACAGTTTTCTTTATCGATAACGTCCGAACGTGTGCAGTAGCTTCTTCTGTTTGTTCAAACAAACGTAAAATAGTGTTCACTAAAGGTTGCCTCTTAACAGACTACTGTAGTTCTGTATATTTTGCCACCAGTTCGAAGTAGACAAAATGCAATCGATTGAAATTTTTTTCTAGCATGCTTTGTCTGAAGACTCTATTTGTGCCTATGTTTTAGGGGTCATGTCGTATTTGAATTTTCTTTCCTCGGAAATTCGCTCAAAAAAGAAGCAAAAAGGAGTTGCCAATTAATGTCTCAGATACCTCAGAAAAAAGATCCAACTCGATCAGTCAATTTCTACGGAAAAATATCGAGCATAATGGCAGATACTCAATGTCTCGTACTGTGGTTTCGGCAGTTCACGCTTCTGCGGGTGTCTCAAACTGTGACGAAGATGTCCGCAAGCATGGCCCGTCAATATTAGCAATCCGTGATACCAGATTTTGAATAAAAACATTGTTTTTGGCTGACAAAGTAGATATAATGTGCACTACCGGTTTCACACCTGCCGCGTACTACATCAGCGAAGCGGAACGACATTCGGAATGACAAAGTAGATGTCAAACTCTTCTATCTACGGTATAGCCCTTTGTAAAGCAGTATTTTGGCACTATACAAAAAGTCCGATTGAAATCATTCTTTCAGAAGCAGCATAGATGCCTAAGAGCATTTATGAAAAAAGACGATAAAAGGAACCTAGATTTTATTTAGTCTAATTAAGATCTCGAATTGGCATTGACTAGAAGAATTTTTTAAGGCACATCTTATTCGTCACTTTTTTCGTTTTACCTGTTGTTGGTTCGTCAAGAAACAAAATTTTGGGTGATAAAACCAATTCCATGCCAATGCAAGTGCGTTTCTTTTCACCACCAGATATACCGCGAAGAAACTCTGTTCCCACATGTGTATCGGCACAAGCATCAAGACCGAGCTCTGTGATAATAGCCGACACACGAAAACGCTTGTCACTGACTGATAGTACTTCTGGCAAACGAAGGCTAACTGAAAAATATAGATTTTCGCGGACTGTTAATGTGCCGCTACATATGTCCTCTTGAACGACATAACCAACTGTATACCGAAATGACGGATACCGTGGAAAGCCATCGACTAAGACAACACCCGATATGCCACGCGGATCCTTTCGATCGGCCAGAATATCAAGTAACGACGATTTTCCGCTTCCAGAAGGACCTTTTTATACGAAAATTAATCGAAAGTATTATAGAAAGAAGTAAAAAAAGCAGATTATTACCGAGTATAGCATTCATTCCGTGCATAAATCTTCCTGATACATCGAAAAGAACTTGTTTCGGTTCTGTAGATTTGAAGAATGGTAGAGTCGGGCATTTCGATCGTCGCTTGTGCGATCTTGCTTTCGTTCCGATGATATAATTGATATTATGAAATGAAATTGTCTCAGTGCTGCTTACAGTAGTTGACACTTGATTGACCGCTGCCATTTGTACGTGTTAGTAACGACCGTTTTGTTATGATATCACAAGGATGAGCACCACTTGCTACTGAAGCATTGTCTGATAACTTCTTAATGCTTTTTCTCCAAAAGAAAAAAAGACAGAATGTCATCACACTAAACGTTTTTCATACTCGCCTTATCGGTGAAAACGTGCCGTCTTGGTATATGAGAACATCTAGCAAACATACAAGCGAATACTTATCGGCAACACGTCATGATGGAGAACGAAAATAAAGCTCGAGTATGCATGCATCGTGGCAATGACCAACATCGATAACCTTATCACCTGTATATTGTCGTTGTATTTTAAACAAGTATGTTATGGACAGCAGTAACTAATACAGCAGCGGTAAGTTATTGGATCGTAGTCGATCTATTACCTAAACACGAAGAATTTGAAGCTGGGGTGGGGTGTGCATGTAGTGGAAAGGAAGACCTGAATCAGCACTCACACTCTCATCCAAGATTATTGAAGAAAGTGTACTGATGTTTTACTCTCAATGTGTCATTAACGAAGTTCGATATAAACGACGAAGTAATGTTACGAAAATAATTTCCTTTGCATGAAAGAATAAAATAGAAAAGTTAGAAAACCAGCCATTACATCATGATGATTGAACTAAGTACCATTACAACATTCCAGTTATTATTGAATAAAATCCTCATCGAATCTACTGAGTATCTGAGCGGCATCGATATATTGCATTCATTTGATTTTCTAAAATCTCAATATAACAAGCGTATTCATCACATTATTGCATCTGCATTTAAAACATGTAAACAAGTCCAAATTATCTCAATAGGGTGGATGTGGGTGTCGGTGTGGTTGGGGTTGTGGGTGGTCTCTACTCTGACACCCACACCCATCCACACTCTATTTAAGAACTTCTATTTTAGAATAAATTACAAAGAATATAATTTTATGCATATTCACAAGACAACAAATAATTATATATGCAATATTTGATTCAAATCAAAGTTTTTCTTATTCATTGTGATCTCTTCATCATCCTACTCTCATTTTATACTTCTGCGTCGTAATCACCATTCAATCAAAACAAAAGGTATGACAATAATTGCATGAAATACGTAAAAAATTCTTTTAACTATAAACTAAATGATTGTTGTTTATATACGAGTAAGTGAAATTTTATGCTAATATGGCGTCAAATTTTCGAAATTTCCTAAAATCGACATTTAAAAGTTATCATGTTCCTTGCTATTTACTATTGATGAATCTCATTTTGAAATGACAGCGTTGCATCACTCTTCCCGCTGGAAAAAATATTTTTACCTACCCTGTAGACGTAGAAAACAAAGTACGATCATTTCTTTTTTATTTCATTCATGATTATAAGCAATACCTTGACATATATTACACATGTCACATCAGTTAAAGTGATAATGATTTTTTTCTACACTAAGTAAATATAGATCAGAGATATATATCTCATGAAAAATATATAAGAAGCGTAGTTAGCGAAGCAAAAAGTACCATTTCATACTATTTACAGTGTGGGTGGGTGTGGGTGTGGGTGTGGGTGTGGGTGTGGGTGTGGGTGTGGGTGTGTTATTATTGAACAATTCGACTTATATTGAAGAATATAAATCGAGTTGCTAGTCTTGACTCTTGCTTTTCAGCAATCGATTATAACAATCAACGGGGCATTCACACAGTGTGGGTGTGAAAATACACAGGCACACTTCAATTATCATAATATCAGAAGAAAGCACCACGAGCGGGACTTGAACCACGCATCTTCCGATTACGGGGTGTGGGTGTGGGTATGGGTATGGGTGTGGGTGTGGATGTGAGTGTGGGCGTGGGTATGGGTGTGGATGTGAGTGTGGGTGTGGGTGTGGGTGTGGATGTGAGTGTGGGTGTGGGTGTGTGAGTGGGATGTGGTTGTTCATATTCAGTATATTCACACCCACACCCACACCCACACCCACACCCCACCCACTATGACTACTACAGGCGGCTTGGGCATATGGACATTATTTTAATCCTTTGAGGACGGGAAGCCTATATATAGG
>CAJNSZ010003512.1:0-10972 GCA_905329745.1 Rotaria sp. Silwood2
ACAGTGGACTCTCGCCAATTGGCGAAAGTCACCAGGGTATATTGGCGAAAGTACACTGGACTTTCGCCATTGGCGAATGTCCTGTTGGCGAAAGTCTTATTGGCGAAATTCGGGAATCCCATGTTTACTGGCCTTAATCTAATATATATATTGAAAGAGATCAATGTACAACTTCAAGATTTGAAAACAAAAGGATTTGAATGAGAAAGCTGCGAAAAGTGTTGCTAGAATGTTCTTTTAATTGCCGATGTATTTTAACAGGTTTTTCCCGATAGCAGTACATCCAAGAGCTTTTAGACTGAGGACTCCAAGGTTCCATAGGATTACCAGAGATTCTTTGAAATTCCAGACTTCCGTGCTTTTCTCCTTGGATTTCTATCACTGAAAATCAGTTTTTATCTGATCCCCATGAATCAATAGGAATCACCGAAAACACTAATAAATGAAAAAAATCACAAAAAATCGTTAGAAATCAACAGCGATCACCAAGACTATAGGCAATTAATGAAAATCAAGAAAATCAATAAAAATCATTAGAAATCAATAGAAACCACGGCTTTACTATTAATCTTATTAGTGGAGATTTTCTAGGATTTAATGATTTCCATTGATTTCTAATGATCTCTCATGGTTTCTAATGATTTCGGATGGTTTCCGATAATTTTTAACCGCTGTCAGTCATTATTTATATCCTCAAGGTTTTAAAAGGATTTCTGGTGACTTCTGGTGATTGTCAGTGATTTCTAATGATTTCCAGAATAGAAATCAGTTAGTTCCTCCAGACTTTTTCATAACAATTTTCTAAACGCATAATGACGATATTATTGATTCATGTTTGATAGGGTGTGAAAAGATCGTCCGTGTCAAATGCATGCAACTGTGGCGGAGATTATCTTCCATCAAGGCTGCACTACTCTTATTAATACTGACACTAAGCAAGAGGAAACAAACTGATTTCTGTGCTAGAAATCATTAAAAATCACTGGAAATCACTGGAAATCACTAGAAATCATTTTAACGCGGTAAGTACCGAGGTCGAAACTCAACGACCGTAAACGACAGTTTCCAATGGAACACGGCGTATTTGGTATGCACTGTATTACGGCCGTAATTAGATGCCGCGTAAACGGTCGCATACAGTCGTATACTCTAGCGGCGGCGCCAGGAATTTAGACTTGGGTGGGCTTAGACTCTCTGATTTTTTCTCAGGGTGGGCTCCACCTACTCAGTTTTAAAAGAGTAAAAAATGTAATGAGACCTTTATCGAAGTTTTTGACTTATTAGAAATGCTTCTTGTACCATAATAAATGTATCCTTCGTACCAGCTTATAGAGAGCTTGAATATTTATTTTAAAAATATGCGATAAGATAATTTAATACAATAAAACTGCTATTCTTATGATTTCATGCAAATTTATCTATTATCCATTCATAATCTATAGAAATATCACGTTCAACAGGCAAGACAGTCAAATCACTTAAGGGGGTCCCCCCTCAGAAACGAACTTTGCTATTTTTCATGCGACTTCAACCAAAATTTCACAGAATGTTAGTCTCGACTAGAATAGCTTATGGTTAAAATATCTTCCTTTAATCTCAAAGAAATGCACAAGTTCTAGTCAATTCATTATCCTTTACGCGGGCAAGGATTTCGTAATAAGGATACGAACTAACAAGTCCGGGTAGTTTTCAGGTTGTAGAGTGCCCTAAGGGCTAGGTCATAATAGAGCCCGATTTTTGAGTTTTCCTTTGTTTGATTTTCAAAAAGCCTTTTTCGCAAAATTCATGAAATCATGTACAACACCATTGCTAACAAAAATGAAATATCTAAGTTTTTTATTTCACGAAAAGAGAAATTCAAAAATTGGACTCTATTACGACCCAGCCTTTGCTGTCCTCTATTCAACAAAAAAAATTATCCCCTATCTATTGAGTCGTTATTGAAAAAATCCTTGCCCGCGTAAGTGGCATGCTCGAAAAAATTGATTTTGAGAAAAATGAAGAATAAGTATTAGAAATCGGTTTTTCTGAAAATCATCTGATTTATATATCAATGTCTAAAGACAGGCTATAAATTTGTGATTTTAATATTAAATATTCATAGTCTCTTAGTGATTAGTATAGAAAAACGCTTTAGAAAATGCTGATGTAAAGAGAAACCAGCCCAAAAAGTCGAAAAAGCTTGGAAAAATTCTATGAAAATTTTTCGTAAAATATGACAGGAGGAGCCAAGTTTTAGATGACAAGTTCGTCTAAATCAATTCATTTTTCGATAAACCATAGATATTCTGAAAGAGGAGACTTCGATGCATCTTCCTATGATAAAAGTTCAATGTCGACTAGTCTTCGAAAAATTGGATTTTCTGAGAGGGCCCCCCTTAAGCGTTTATCAGACATTGAATTCCGAAGATAGTTCTTGATTATTTTCATCTTCGAGAATGACCTTTCGCAAGTGACTTGTGAAATAGGCATTGTAATTGCACTTTGGATCATTCGTAATGTTTGTGGAAATGCAGCTGAGAATAGAATTAATTCGTTCAAAAACTGAATAACATTATTCATTGTTTTGGACATGAGCACAGGTTTTATAAGGATGTGGGTGTTGGTGTGGGTGTGGAGTGTGAATGGGTGTCGGTGTGGGTGGGAGTACACTGTATCTCTTTATCTAAACCCACACCCACACCCTGTGGAGCTAATATCCGATATACCTTGAATATCGGAAGATGAAGAAGGAAGATTTTGTAAATGAGATGATAAATTAATAATATCGAGTTCTATTTCTTGTTGGTTGGGGTACTTTTTCTAAACGAACGAAAGAAAAATTCGATCGTTTTATGTTGTTCAGGCTGCATGGTATTACCAGAGAATGTTTTACGCTAAATCTTTTTCACTTCGTTTTCAATAATTAGCCAATAAAAAAATAGAAAAAAGCCTTCTTAATAATGGTATGTTGTAACATCTCTCGAATAAAAGATTATTAGGTTTGTGCGTTAAAAGCGCTTCTTAGTGTTCTCAACAAATTTTTGGGTGGGCTCAAAAATTTTTTGGGTGGGCTCAGCCCACCCCCGCCCACCTGTGGCGCCGCCACTAGTATACTCATTTTTCCGATGCAGCCCATGTCAAAGAATCTTACTGTAAGATCCTTGTACGATTTCGTCGGATTTTAGTAAGATTCTTATAAGAACTCGTAAGATTCTGTAAGAAACATAAAGGCTGATTCTTAATGTAAGATCTCATAGTAAGATTTTATAAAATTTCATAAGATTCTTGTATGATTTTTGTAAGATGAGACAGACTCTATGATCTTATTGTAAGATTTCATAAGATGCATAAGATTTTTGGAAGATTTTATAAAATTGTTTGACCTGGGTTGTGGTGACCGTTATCAATCGTAAACGGTACGGTCATAATACGGCCGTAATAGGGTGCATACCAAACGATAAATTACGGCTATTTACGACCGAAAACTGTGAAAAACGATGATATACGATATCGTTTACAGTCGTTTTTAGTCATTGTAATGCTCGACCTGGGTATATAAATGATGACTGTAAGTGGCTAAAAATCATTAGGAGTCAATAGAAAACATGAGAAATCAATGGAAGTCACTAAATCACAGAAAATATCCAGTAATAAGATTAATAATAAAGCCCCGGTTTCTAATGATTTTTCTTGATTCGCTTGATTTTCAATAATTGCCAGCATTCGTAGTCGTAGCTCTTGATTTATTTTGATTCGCGGTGAACAGTCGAAAACTGATATCCAGTGATAGAAACCACTGATAATCACCAGACATCACGAGAAATCATTAGAAATGAAATAAATAAAGAAATCAGTTCGTTCCCCCTTGAATCAAGGAGAAACGAACTGATTTCTTGATTTTCTTTGATTTCTAGTGATTTCTATCACTGGAAATCAGTTCTTTAATGTTCATCGTGAATCAATAGAAATCATTGGAAATGCTTAGAAATGAAGGGAAATCATTAGCAATCAAGAGCAACTACTAGGGATATTGACAATTATTCAAAATCAAGAAAATCAAAAAAATCATTAGAAATCAATAGCAATCAAGACTCTATTTTTAATTGTTCTAGTGAAGATTTTCAATAATTAAAAGTAATTTTTAGTGATTTTTAGTGATTTCTCGTGGTTTCTAATGGCTTCTGAGGGTTTCCGATAATTTTTAACAATCTCCAGTCACTATTTGAATCCTTAAGGTTTTAAAGTGATTTCTAGTGATGTCTAGCATAGAAAGCAGTTTGTTCTCCCTCGCCATGAACGACATAAACAAAATTGAAAATCTGATTGCTATCAGAAATCATGAGAAATCAGTAGAAATCACTGGAAATCATGGAAATCACCAGAAATCATGGAAATCACTAGAAATCATGGAAATCACTAGAAATCAGGAAATCAAGAAATCAGTTTGTTCCCCCTTGGACTCATGCAAAAACATTAGAAGAGCAGACTACAGACATCTCTAAACTTATACCAGGTAGTATAGTAATGGATCGAGCCTCATTTACATGGAGTTCCATTCAATCTGCTCAACTAACTGAAATAGATTTGAATTGAAATGCTGGTTCATTAGCTGGTGTTGTAGGAGCAATAGGATCGGGTAAATCATCTCTGTTGGCAGCAATACTAGGTGAAATGTCTCTTGTTCAAGGTAGTAGTAAGATATATGGTAAAATTGCATATGTATCTCAAATATCATCGATATTTTCTGGTACGATACGCGAAAACATATTGTTTTGCAAAGACTTTGATAAAGAAAAATATGAGCGTGTGTTGCAATCATATTGTTTAATTACTGATTTACAATCATTTCCAGCTGGGGATTCAACAATCATAGGAGAAAAAGGAGTAAATTTGAGTGGAGGACAAAAAGCTCGTGTTTCACTTGCTCGAGCTTTATATACTGAAGCCGATATTTATTTGTTTGATGATCCTTTAGCAGTTGTTGATCCTACAATTGCTAGAAAAATTTTCCAGCAGTGCATTAGTAATCAAGGTATTTTAAATGATAAAACACGCTTGTTAGTTACACATCAAATACAATTTTTATCCGAATTTGATCATTGTATTTTATTAGATCATGGTAAAATAGAAAAACAAGGTTTATTTAATGAATTACTGACAATAGATAAAGTTAAACAAAACTACGAAAATCAACAAAAACATACAAACGAAACAGAAAAAAACCAAACTCAAAATTATAATAGTGTTTATGATAATGATAATGATTCTATGAAACCATCGGAAACTATTGATAAAACTAGTATTGTCATAGACGAAACATCTGTTGGTGGAAAGGTTAGTGTTTATATTTGGTTTAGATTATTTACCGCTAGTTATGGCTGGACTGGATTCATAGTATTGATTTTTTTAATGTTGTTGGGTCAAGGTATATATGATGCAACTAACAAATGGTTAAGTATATGGTCGTCAAAATTAGAAGTAGTGCAACGCGAAAGTCACTATTTATATGTATACTTAGGACTAGTAATAGGCACATGGCTAATGGCAATAATTCGTGCTGATTACTTTTTCCATATTATATTACGTGGAGCATCTGTATTTCACGATTGTATGTTGAAAGGTGTTTTATACAGTTCATTGAGATTTTATGAGAGTAATCCAGTTGGTCGTATATTAAATAGATTTAGTAAAGATCAACAAGTTATCGATGAATTATTGCCAGTCACATTTTTTGATACAATTCAATCACTAACCATGGTATTAGGTAGTATTGTTATTATTGGTATCTCAAATCCATGGGCATTATTGATATTGATAATCATTATCCCAATGCTTCTTTGGTTAAGAAGAATCTATGTAAGAACAAGTAGAGAAATAAAACGATTAGAAAGTGTAAGTCGAAGTCCAATTTATGCATTATTTTCCTCATCATTAAGCGGACTAATGACTATTAGAACATTCGAAGTAGAAAATCATTTCCTCAATTCATTTATCTACAAAAATAATACAAATACGCGTGCACTTTTCATATTCATTGCTTTGACTAGATGGTTTGGTTTAAGATTAGACCTAATGACATGTTCCATAACGTTTTTGACAGCAATCTTATCGATAACCTTACGTCAGAATATGGATGCTTCGTCTGTAGCATTGGGTTTGGCATATGCTATAAACTTATTAGATCTTTTTCAAGGAGGAGTACGTCAGTCGGCTGCAACTGAAAATTATATGATTAGTACTGAGAGAATCGATGAATATTCTCATATTCCTCCAGAATCAGGATTTTACAAAGAAGAATTAGAAAAACCATCTAATTGGCCAACAGAAGGAAGAATCGAATTCGACGATTATAAATTAAGCTATCGTCCAGAGCTTGAACCTGTATTAAAAGGTATTAATTTAAAAATTGAACCACGCAATAAAATTGGTATTATTGGACGTACAGGTGCTGGTAAATCGTCTATTTTTCAAGCACTCTACCGATTCACTGATAAATCAATAACACATGGCAAAATATTAATTGATGGAATTGACATTAGTAAAATTAGTTTAAATGATTTACGATCAAATTTAAATATTATCCCGCAATCTCCCATCTTATTTAGTAATACATTGAGATATAATTTAGATCCATTCAATCATTATACGGATGAGCAATTATGGGATGTCTTAGAAGCAGTTCAATTAAAAAGAAAGATTGAAAATTTAAAAGATAAACTAAGTACACAAATAGCAGAATATGGAAGTAATTTTAGTGTTGGTGAATGTCAATTAATCTGTGTAGCAAGAGCAATTCTAAAACCAAGTAAAATCTTACTAATCGATGAAGCAACAGCACATGTTGATACAAAAACTGATGAATTAATTCAAAAAATTTTACGCGAAAAATTTATGAATCATACTGTTTTAACCATTGCCCATCGTCTGCATACAGTAATTGATAGTGATAAAATTGTTATTATGAATGATGGTATCGTTGCAAAATATGGTACACCACAAGAATTACTTAATGAGAAAAATGAAATACTTACTGACATGAATAATGATAATGAGCCAGTTACTTATCTATAATCAAATATGTATTAGAGCAGTTTCTAATAAACCAAAAATATCAAGTTCACATTTTCTTGAACAACTTTTTATCATCTAAAATATAATGTAGAACATTTTTTTATAAAGGAGAAAAGCATGAATGAATGACATTTGAAGTTTAACAAGAGTCGATAACTATCTTAGTCAAAACTAAAATTCACATTAGACTACTTTTGTTTGACGGGATCCGAAATACCATTATGCTGTCGATTCCAATAATAAATCACATATTAGATGAATCGTCTATCCTTATGAGCCAGTTTGGTTAATCGAACGGAGTAAACACTCTATAGGATAAGTACTCATACAATCATAAAAGATAGCTAACACTGTGAACAAAAGTATTGTCTGTATTGTAACGATAATTTAACACAGCATGATATGAATTATAACAGGTACATTGGCAAAGGATCTCTGAACTGAGTGTTGTACAGATGGTGGGTGTGGGTGTAGGTGTGGGTATGTGGGTGTGGGTGTGCGGGTGTGCGTGTGGGTATGAATGTGGGTGGGGTGTGGGTGTGTGGGTGTGGGTGTGGATGTGGGTGTGGGTATGGGTGCGGGTGTGGGCGTGGTGTGGGTGAGAATGAAGAGAGGAACCACACCCACACCCACCCACACCCCTAGATGGCTAGTATTAAGTGAGTTCGAGTTTATAACTTTTGACCATTCAGAGAGAAGAGCTTCAGCTATGCTCCGTCAGCGGGCAATACCAAGAATACTGAGCACGAAATTTCGAATTGCCATTCATTCACTAGAAATCCGTCAGTCTGAAAGGTCGATCGACTCATTTCACACAGTCCATCTCATCTCTAAACAAGTCGTCCAGAAATGGATGTATTTACATACTTTTACTTTGTTCAAAGAAGTAGCAAAGATTTATAAAACTGTTATGTACTGCGTAAATGTCTCGAACTCCTCTGTATACATATGTTGCATTCTATTCTCATACGTCAAAAGTCAAATAAAAAATTCATTTCAAGACGGACAAGACTTTTGTCATCGACTAAATGAAACAATAAAAAAAATTAAAACTTAACTTATTACTCGACTAGTTTTAACTTCCAAATTGATGTGGCACACTGTACATGTTTAGACTTTGTTAAAAGACAACATAATCGGAATGAATGACACTCCGAGAGCACATTTTTGAAGAAGATTAGTTATAATAGATCTACTATAAATAGGCAGCTTGATAACAAATGATAGGAGAGGAGAATAAACTTGAATAATTAAAAGTGAATCAAATGCCTTACTTTCATGTTAGTTTCATGAACATTTTTCATTCATTTCTAAAGTAATTAATTTAAATCCCCGTATAAAGTAAAAATATAGATAGATCTCATCAAAAATCCATCTAAACAAACGCAAATAATGTTTGATAACGAAAAACAAAAAGTGGCTAGAATTTTTAAAATAGATAATACTATTCCTTGTAGATTATGATGAGACTTTGAATTGTATTAAGCAAGCATCATAGTAAATTATAATATAGCTTTTAGAAATTTTTATTCATGGGCAAAAGAACAGAGATTTTTTTCGAAAATGTTTGATATATTTATTAAATGATATTTTTTGTTATGCACTAGAAGAAGTCCGAAGAATATGGCACCGATGTGCATAATTTGAAGGACGATTTGGAAATCATGTTAAGATTTTGACAATTATTCTTGTGACATGAATAAATTTGAGAATGGCAAGAGTTCATTGATGATAAAATGAATATTTCTTGGATTTGTGTCCTTTTATACTTCACAAATCTATCATATTCGTGTCATGCATATGAAAAGAAAAACATTCAAGGAATTTATGAAGTGAAAATAACATTGATGTCCGTTTCTGGAACGAGGTCGGATTAGGAAAGAATCAACTAGTTCAAATCTGAGTTCTGTCCAACTTTCACATGAGAAAAGAGTTGTTGCTTTATTTTTCATCTGTTTGTTTCATTTGAAAGATAAATCCTTGATTAAACCTAATCTGTAAACTTTTTTGATACAAAATATGAAAGTATTATTTAAATCAATCGATGACTATATATATTTGTGATCTAGATAATTAGTTTCTTATTCACAGATATAAAATTATAGGTTCTTACTCTTATGAGTTTTATTATGAAATGTAAAAAAGTTTTCATTTGTTTTCGGAATGATTTTACGATTCTCGTTTCTCGAAAGTAACAAGAATGAACACAACTCGATGACACTCTAGTGTCGAGTCGATCCGTGATATAGATCTGTGTGAACTTAGATGATCTTCGATATGTGCCAAAAATCCGTTCGAAAGAGTCTGTCTTTTTTAGTCAACACTGGCTTTCAAATCGAAGAGAACTGATACTACACTATGACATTAATCTTAAAAACCGTAAAGCATTTGAACACATTCAAAAACAATATGCTCAGTTTTTTAACATTTCCATATTCATATTTTTCCACATGTTACCAAAATATACAGAACTCTTAATCTATAATGACGATGGACTGTGCACAAATGGATAGTTTTTGCTTATCTAACTTCTCCCATTTATAACAATTGTTTGTCTTTGTTTGTTTTTATTAAGCTCATTCTCTGATATTATTTTCTTTATAATCAATTTCTAAGAGAAGAAGCATTCTAAAAACTTTCAAAAAGTACTACTTGAATGATATGAATTGATAGCGATTAATTTGTTATTTTGAACTGAACATTCACAAATGCATTTATTTTTCTGTTAGTGATATGCATACGTGTTATCTGTAGAATAAATACTTGAACTTTAGTAGAAAAATGTTATACATATTGTCTTTGCATAGTTGCTCAACCTTAGTATAGTGAAGAAAAGGTATTAGATTTTATTTAGTGATGTAATGCCATTACAAGAGACAACTATTGAAAATACAACTACTTTTGTAAAGACCTGTTTCACTGGATTTTAGATTCATCTTTTATTCAAACATTGAAAAAGCAATTTTAGGGACGTTGCTGTCAACGAGTTGATTAAGCGTAAAACTACAAGTAATACTTCTTTTTATTCAAAACTTGCTAAGGTAGACTAGATTTAAACAGATAGCATCTGCGAATCATCCAAATTTCTTGTTTAAAGTAGACTGTAATTAACATTGAAAATAATAATAATTATCACAGTTGCTATGAGAATTAAGTGCAGTTTGGAATGCTAGTATTACTTCTAAGAAATTCTCTTAGAAATGACAACTAGAATAGGAATAGTCGTATGCAGAAGATGAACTTGATGACCTAGCGAGGAGTTCAAATAATAAGGATGTATCAAACACAAAGCAAATACAAAAATTCTAGTTTTTTTTTTGTTGCTTTCTGTTGATGATATTATAAACAACAAATAATTGCTCTCGTATATATATTTTAGTTGCTGTTACATAGAAACAGATAATGATTGTGTTACTTTTGCAGATTCAGTATAGAGTTCTTCCTCTATTTTCGCCAGTTTAAGTCATTTTTTTTTTGTTTGATAAAATTTACCGTCTTTTTCGTTGCTGTTTTGATAATATACAATATATATAGTAATATCAGAAGAAAGAAAAAGTGAAATAGTTTATTATATGGAAAGGTCCAATCGAAAGTACACCAAGAATAATTTGTGAATCATATCCTATTGACTATGCTACTATTTAATCATGCAGTAATTTCCTACTGATATAAATAAATACTTTAGAAAAAAAAAGAACGTTTTTTTTTCAAATACTTTCATCACTCATTTAATGTATTCATATTCGTGCAATAAAATAACTACATCCAAAATTTCATCAAATATTCAATAACTGTGTCCTAGAAATAAAATAAAATATTGTTGAAATGTATGCAGTATTCAATAAGAAAAAACTATGATGAAATTATTATTGTTCATATATAACTTAGTAATCTGACATTGATTCTTATTGTCGCCTTG